>JASDQU010817872.1:50984-67071 GCA_032191745.1 Picea mariana
GTTTAACCACTAGAAGGAGATCATGGATTATTCTAAGAATGGAGTACCAATGTTTAATGGTCAGAATGGTTTTAATTATGATATGTGGAGCATAAGTACGGAAGTATTTTTACAGGCACAAGGACATTATATTTGGCTATCAGTTGTTATAGGATATGATAGTTCAAAAAGGGAAAAGACTGCATCCAAGAAGGAATTGAGAAAAAATAACAAAATAGCAATGGATTTCATCTGGGAAGGATTACCTAATCCGATAAGAGAAAAGGTTTGTAAATTTTCATCAACAAAAGAACTTTGGGATAAGTTACATGACATATATTCTTCACCCATCACAAATTCAGAAAATTTCAAAGATGATGCAGATACAAATCAAGAATAATTATGTTCACCATGTCAAGAAGATTCAAAAGATGAAGAGTACATAATCACTAGAAGTATGTTGTTTTGTGTTAATTTTGAAAAATGTGGACATCTTGAAATAGAATGCCATGAATGAAATGATACAGGAAAAATAATTGAAAAGGAAGACAATTATGAAGAAGAATTGATTAGTTCTTTAGATGAACTAAGAGAAGAAAACAATTCACTCAAGAATGAATTGATGAAACAAAAGGAAAGTGTTCACATTTTTGAAGAAGCCCAACATGTCATCACGAACTTAATAACTCAGCTAGAAGAAGCTAGGAAGATCGAAGATAATCTTGAATATCAAAAGCAATGTTTGGAAACCAACATAGCAGCACAGAAGGAAGAAGCATAAATGAGAGAGAAGATATTGGTAGATCATCTTAAGGAAAGAACTAATGATCTAAACCATCTTGAGGTAGAGTTTGTTCAAGAAGAGAAAGGACCTGAAGAAGAAATAATCACATTAAAAATTCAGCTTGAAGAAGCAAAAAGAACAGAAGAAGTCATGAAGTCTCAGATAAGGAAGAAAAAAGAAGAGGTTGAGAATCTTGAAGAAGAAGTTGTCACATTGAGAAGTAAAATCATCAAGCTCAACATGAATTTTGAAGAGACAGAAACATCCACATCAGTTATAGAGAGTGAAGAGAAGCACTCTAGGTTGCTAGAAAAGAAGAATGAATAAAATAGAAACATTTATGCAGAAGTAATCAAAGGAAGGAATCATGGTCAACTAGAATCTAAGAAAACTATTAAAGATGCTCTTCAAGTGGACCATCCATGTTCAAGCCACAAAGAAGCTTCAATCATGATCATGATCAATCAAGACAAAAATTCAGAAGGACTATGCCACAAAGAATATCATTCACTCCTAGGTATGCAAATTTATTTTATGGTCATTGTTTTTATTGTACTAACTTTGGACACAAGGTTGTAGATTGCAGGGATTATAAAATAAATGTTCAAGCAAGAAGTGCCTATGTGGTCGCACGTAACATTGAGTGTTACAAATATCATAACTACGGACACATAGCCAGTGATTGTAGAAGCATGATCAATACTTCCATGAAAGAGAATATTGATATCAGATATAATAAAGTATGGATAAGAAAACAAGAAGAACAGGTGAACAAAGACCAAGTACCAGAGATCACAATATTGACAATAAAGTGAGATGAGGAAAATTCTACAGAGAAAAAGAAAGATGTCAGATACAAAAAGGTTTGGAAAATAACTGAAATAAAGGAAGCACAAGTAAATAAGGAACAGGTTCAAGAGATTGTACTTTCAAGCATTGTAGTGAAAGATGAATCCACAGATAGAATGAAAGAATTTAGAGCTCAGAGAGATGATGAATCTACTAATGAAGATGATGATGAATACACATCAGAGAAGTTGTTCTAAGCCATCCGGCATAGAGACTCCCAAGTAATATGAATATTATACAAGGGGAGTCTATGTGATAGTTGTGACATACCAAAGAACCATCCTCCGAGTATATTGCAGAGTTTGAGAAGACATATTCAAAGAAATCAGTTAGCAGAAGTACAGTTTGATAGTATAATGATAAATGGGTTAGCATTATGTACATTTGCGCAAGTAGAGTCCTGGACAGTATGGACATAGATGTATTCGTAAGAACACTTAATAGGTTTGGATAGATATATGATAGTGGATGAGAGCATGGATTCATAGATTGGTTTAGAGAGTGGTTCAAAGACAAAGGAACATTATCGTAATGGATGATAATTACATAGGAAATGACTCAAACAATGCTAGTGGATTACAAATTTACAGACATTTTTTGGACATAGGTAGTGCATACATCAATTCACATTCAAAAAAGAGAAATGCTCAGAAACAACATTGAGAAAACTCCCTATGAGCTATGGAAAGGAAGACCAGCAAATGTGAAGTGCTTTTGAGTTTTTGGAAGCAAATGCTACATCAAAAGAGAAGATGGAAGAATGGGAAAGTTTGACTCTCATGTCGACAAAGGAATACTTGTTGGTTACTCAAGTACAAGGAAATCATACAAGTGTTACAGTCTAATATTAAACAAAGTTGTGGAAAGCATCAACGTAACAATTGATGAAACATGCATACCAGAATCAAAGGAAGAAGAAAACAAATCAATGGAACAACTTTTCGAAGAAGAATATGAAAAATAAGTAGAAGAGGAATATGAAGATGAAGAGAATCTAACAAAAGAAGAAGAGCAAGTTCAACAAGTATCTCCAAAGACACCTAGAAAATGAGTACAGAAGAATCATCCTTTAGACCAGATTATTGGAAACAAAGATGCAAGAGTTGAGACTAGAAGAAAAATCCATCCACCAGAACAAACACACCTAACACTCTTATCTACAATTGAACCAAATTATTTTGAATAAGCCAACAAGGATAAATTTTGGAATAAGGCCATGGATGAAGAATTGGATCAAATAGAGAAAAATGACACTTGGGAATTGGTAACAAGACCAAAAAATAAGAATGTGATTAGCACAAAATGGGTTTTCAGGAATAAATTGAATGAATATGGACAGGTTACAAGGAACAAATCTAGATTGGTATGTAAAGGATATGCTCATAATGAAGGAATCGACTTTGAAGAGACATTTTCCCTAGTTGCCAGAATGGAAGAAATCCATTTGCTTTTAGCTTATGCATGCTCCAAAAATGTTAAAGTATATCAGATGGACGTAAAATCATCTTTTATGAATGGGGAACTTGAAGACGAAGTATACATTGAACAACCAGAAGTATTTTAGTTGTCATAGAACACATATTATGTTTTTAAATTAAAGAAGGCCTTGTATGGTCTAAAACAGGCTCCTAGAGCATGGTACTCCAGACTAGATAAGTATCTGCAAAAGGCATAGTTTAGAAAAGGAAGTGCAGACAAAAACCTCTACATCAAGGTAAGTCAAGGTAATATTTTATTAATTCAAGTTTTTGTTGATGATATTATTTTTGGTAGTGATGATGACAGGTTAAGCCAGAAATTTGCTAAAGATATGCAGAAAGAATTTGAAATTTCGCTACTTGGAGAACTATCCTTCTTTTTGGGACTTTAGGTATGTCAAAGCAACCAAGGAATTTTTATTTCTCAAACCAATTATATCAGAGAAATGCTAAATAGGTTCGAAATGGAAGATTGCAAACCAGTTGTCACTTCCATGTAGACCAGTTGCAAGTTGAGCAAAGATGATGATTCAAAGTCTACAAATCAAAGGAAATACATGTCAATGATTGGCAGCCTATTGTATGTGAAAACATCCAGAACAGATGTAATGCAAGCAGTTGGACAAGTGGCATGATTTCAAGAAGAACCAAAGGAATCACATGTATTAGCAGTGAAGAGGATTTTTTGATATCTCAAAGGAACAAAAGAGTTTGGGATATGGTATCCAAAAGCAAATGATCTATCACTAATTTCCTACACAGAAGCAGATTGGGCAGGTTGTATTGATGACCAAAGAAGAACCAGTGGAGAAACATTCTACTTGGGTGAGTGTTTAGTATCATGGTTGAGCAAGAAAGAATCATCAATATCTCTATATAGAGTCAAGGCAGAGTATATTGCAGCAACATCATGTTGTACACAGGTTCTTTGGATGAAACAAAATTTGACAGATATACAGGTTGAGTATGATGATCCCATTCCAATATATTTTGATAATACAAGTGCCATCGATATCTCAAAAAACTTGGTGATGCACTCCAATATCAAGCACATTCCAATCAAGTATTACTTTCTACGGGAACAGGTTGCAAAAAAGAACATCAGAGTTGAGTATGTGGGCACAATAGAACAAGTGGAAGACATCTTTACAAAACCACTTTCACGGGAAGCCTTTGAATATCTTCTCCAAATACTTGGAGTTATTTCTACTCCAAAGTGAATTCTTTTTGAATGATTTTTGAATGCTTATCWTATATGTCTTAGATGCACATGAGGAATCACCATAAGAGGACAGTTCGGTTAGGGCGAAAAACCCCGGATGGAAAGATACCTTTGCCATTGATGACAAAGGGGGAGAGATTTATCAAAAGGCATGGTTCCAGGGGGAGCAGATTTATCAGATGCAGAGGACAGAGGCATGGTTCCAGGGAGAGAATGAGTGATATGATTTCAGTATTGCATCAAAGTGTTGCCATCAATGCCAAACGATGAGACTGTTGATTAAGGTTGGTTGTCATTGATGTAAACCCTTCAAGAAATCCCCATAGCACAAAGGTTTGGGTAATGGGCCCAATATTTTTTGATGTAAATATGACTCATTATTGTTTTTTCATGGTTGATAAGAAGTAAATATGGATGAACTTCAAAGTGGTCCCCTTATGGTGAAATCCCTCACGAGAAGATGCTTTGTGGAGTAAGAGAACCCATGATTAATTGTGGAATAATGAGATGAAGGATAGTGAATTTGTCAGGTAAACTATCCTATATGGATAGTGAGTGTCATGCCATTTCTGGTGGTATGTGGAACGTCACATAAATCATCATGGTTAGAGAGTTATGGCGATGAGAAGTTGGAGACCCCAGGTTTGGGTAATGGACCCAAGTTTGTTTGATGAGTAACTATATGAGTTATGATATATTTTCTGATAATACTATTATATATGGATAGTACATGTCATTCCATTTCTGGTGGTATGTGGAACGTCACATAACTCCTCACGGTTTGAGAGTTATGGCCTTACGGAGTTGGAGGACCCTCATATGTCATCTAGAAGCCCCAAAAGGTGAAAGTAGTCAAAGTGGTTTAAGATATTTTAAAAGGTAAATAATAAAGTGAAGTAATGAGTTTATTATAATTCAAAGTGAATACAAAATAAAGTATTTCAATAATAAATTTAATGGAGAAATTAGAAGTTGGTTAACCCTAAAATAAGGAAAGTGGGGCCAAGTGACCTAGAAGATGTTTTTAAGGAAGCTACTTGGAGAGTATAAATAAGAGGCAAGGCTCTCTCATTTAAGATACATTAGGTAATCAAGGATATCTAAGCCAAATTTCAGAGGTAAGGTGAAGAAAAGAAGGCCGAAATGCAAGGAAGGATAAATTCTTTTGATGGTGCTTTCTAAGGTATGTTATTTATAGGGCATCTCACCATTTTTGCTATAACTTTTTTTCCATAATGATTCAGACTGTGAAATTTATCTGCCATTGAGAAAATATATCCAAGCATAGATGGTAAAACATTCATCTTGTGGGTAGTTGTATTTTGGGAGCTACACTCCATGGAAAATAGGGTTTGTGGCTAGTACTGAAACTAGTCAAAAACATGTGTTTTGGGTAAAAACATCATAACTTCTTCATAACAGATCCAAATTTAGTGAAAATAAATGTTTTGCTTAGGGTGCAGTGTGTAGTATGTTGTGTAATAGTTTCATATCAATTCAACAAACAATCCGTGTGGGGCACGCTCTACAAGGTCTCTCTCTAGAATAATCCATAATTCAACAAGGTGTGCCATTTTTGCTATAACTCTTTTTCTGAGAGGTTCCAGGTAGTGACACTTGGAGGAATTGCATAAAACAAACTAAATCACATTGTGTGTCAGTTTCATATATTTATACATTACAAGTACAAATTTATGATTACTTCAAGTTAGGGTTGTTGACTAATCCAAAACTATGCATGTGAGACTAAAGAAAAGTTTGGTGAAAATGCTAGTCTCTTGTTGTTAAAGTTAAGGAAGGTTTGAAGGAATTTGATCATATACACAAAGTATATTACAGAGCTGCCAATCATATTTGGATGATGAAATTTATGAGGGCTTTTGGTTGAGTTGCATGGTTGAGACAAGTAGTTGATGAGTTGGAACATACATGAGGTGTATAGTTGATGATGTTGGTACATATTGATGAGTAGTTGACACATGATTGGTACATACTTGGTACATGGTTGGATGCACTTGTTTATGGTACAGGTTGATTATAGGTTGTTTGATACAGGTTGGTGCATGGTTGATGCACTTTTTTATGGTACAGGTTGATTACAGGTTGATGCATGGTTTAGATTTATTGGTACAGGTTTACATCAGTATATCTCACAGTGATAGTTTGATAGTGGTTCCATCATTATACTTATACTTCAGGGTGGTTGGAAGGGGCAAGGACAGGTGGTTGTAGTTGGAGAACATAGGGGGTTGTTGCCTCCTTCTAGTTGTAGCCAGAGAATTGAGGAGTTGGAGCTTGCTTCAGGTTGTAGCCTAAGAAACTAGGGGGTTGGAGCCTTCTTCTAGTTGCAGCTGGAAAAAAAAGGAAGTTGGTGCTTCCAATGAATGTAATTCTTCAAGACATATAAGAAAAATCATTCTGTGGTTTTCTCCCGATTTGGGTTTCCACGTAAAACACTAGTGTACTGTGTATGTGTATGATTGTTCATTTGTTCATTTCTTATTTACTCTACAGTTATTTGATGATAATGGTTCATTGATATAACACTTAGATTATATGGTTAAAAGGGACTAAATTTCTCTATTACAGATTCACCCCCCTCTCAGTAATCCAACAATAATTTCTCTGTGGGACCTTGGTTCTCTACTTTCTTCATCACTATGGTCCACACTTATCCACATGAACCTGGTATTTGGTTGTACATCAAGCATTGAGGACAATGCTTTCATAAGGGGAATGGAATGTGTTAGCACTGAGAGTCACCCTCAGATTGTGGGAGGATAAGCCCAGTACCCATCAGATGTTTTGGTGGATGTTGGTTTTATATGAGTGGAGGTCAATGGAAAAAACTCAATATATGAATAATGTTAAACACATAACTAGATAAGAAATGCATAGGGAAGTGAGGGCCACATTAAATTCAGTCAGTTAATTGAGTTGAAGTGTGAGAAGATGCAAGACTTAGTGAGAAAGGTGAACAAGATTGCTATGAGCATCAGGCTTTCAAGAAGCTTGGAGAAGAAAAACTCAGACTTAAGATCACTCTTGAGCTCAAGCTTCAGACACTGAAATATGTCCAAACAACACAGTCACAACAACACAATGATCAAACCTACATCACAATGCAGCTACAAAAACTCGACTGGATCCTCCATGCCTGAGCCATTCCGTGTAAGAGGGAGAAAGATAACAATGGAGCTAACTAAAATTGGTCACTATACCACTGTAATCAAACCTACATTACAACAACATAACAACCATCGACTGGATCCTCCATGCTTGAGTGTCTTAGCATAGTTTTTATAGAGAGATGAAAATAAGTTGACTTCTATTAACATGAAATTCTAAAATTTGATACATGACCAGAGAACAGTTCTAGCATCAAAGCATTACAAAATAGGGAGATCTACTCAACTAGTTGACAACCTTAACAAAATATCAAAACTATATATTTATACTCAAATCAGTCCTCAACTATCAGGAGTGTGTTCCCATCACTACATTCAAATCATTTCATTCAAGCAGTCTTCTGTCAGACTGTGCATGTATCCCTCTATCAGACACGACATTAGATCGGTATGGGTCTGCAGGAAAATCTGACCGTAGGGGTACCACGACTGACAGTTCATTCCCTACGACCAAGACCTCCATGCCTTCTAATTACTGAGTGAGTCGATGTTCTAACCACTATTCCTTTTATTTATTAAATGAACCCTTGAGATCAGGATGAGGCTTAGTGCCTAAAGGGTGGCCATGTTCTACTCTCAGAACAGACACTATATGAGCACGTGATTGCGGGGACATCAAAAGAGGTTTGAACTCACACCATTTTTGTGCCCGCAATCCACTACCTTCTCCCATGTATCACTTTCACCAAACCACGCTTTCAATTACAGGACCACTCAATAATTTTATCGATTGAGCAAGTTGCATCCCCATAATGAGGCATGACCATTGATCTAGATGCATTCTGTGATCTGGGCGCAAATTCTAGATTTAGCGCTACTGCCAAGCTTAACGGCCTGCCAACTTTAGAATCCTCCAAACTATGCCCTGGGGGAGGGGGATGCTACTCTTGACGTTGAACAATAACACCTTTCAGAGGATGACCTGTCACTGCTATGTTGACATATCATGAAAGAGAAGTGACATGTGTCACTAAGAAAGAAGTGAATGATATTCCCACGACTGCCTGGACTGATTTCCACGTGTCACTGCTAAATAGGTGCCAGGTGTCATGACGGACAAGTGTGCCAGATTTCCATACTGATAACTACCACTTATCCTCTTAAATCGACAGCTGAGATCTCCTTTGAGTCTCCGGACTCCGGAAGAATCAAATMTCAAACCTCATCCTCTTCCATCCACTTTTACTCGGAGCTAAGGATATAACGACGTGTGGCTCCTGGATCAATGACTAATATCCCTTCAGGTCTCTAAGATCTGGGAAAATAAAAATCAAATCTTGCTTTTTCCCGTTCRCTTTCCTCTGGAGCCCTAACTCTGGCACCGCGTGTCCATTTGAATTGGACGGTTGAGACTTACTCCGGGCCTTCGGGCTTTGGGTGTTTTGGTTCTTTARGRATTCGAGAACTTTGGGCCTTTGGGACTTCAGGCACTTCAGTGCTTCGARSCTTTAGGGCTTTGGGAGGCACTGCCACTAATATCAATGGCTCCCTGCTGATTTTTGAGATAAGTGGTCCACTATTTCTTCGGTAGTTTGGGCTTTGGMTCTTCAAAATTTTTCTGCACTTCTCACTTCGAAACTCTTGAAGCTCATTTCCTTGAATGCTTAGATCAACTTCCACCTATCCCCCTCTAGATCAGACATCTCATGCTCACTTTGGGTTTCAGGACTTCGGACCTTTGACAAACAAATTCAACAATATTTCGAACCCCCGATTCTTGCGAATTGTCAATTTGATATTCTCAGGAATGTCCACCGTTGGAGATGATCTCAAATTTTGCTTGTGTTTCAAGCCTGAAATGAACTTCTCTTAACGTTGTTCTTTGACGTTTCTTGTGCAGGCCGCAAACTTGTACAACCTGCTTCCCTTGACAACTATATGTGATAACAAAATGTTAGGTAGCTAGAGAAGTAGTGGGGGCGAGGGGGGGTAGAGGGCCCATAGTGATAATAGTAGAGGCCATTCAATGTAAGGTGGACTAGGTTAGCTATAGTATTAAATAAGGCCCACTATTCTAGTTAGATATAATAAATGTAAGAGGACTTCTTAGGAGGTTCTTCTTCTAGAAGGTTCCTCCTCTAGAATGTTCATAGGTGGTCGGTAGCACTATATAAAGGGGTTCAAGCAATGTAATGAGATATGAAGAGAAGTATTGTATTTGGATCTTGTAACTCATTAGAAGGTTTCCCCTCAAAGATGCAAGTGARCAGGAGATGGTCCCTTCCATAATAGAATCCATTATATGGTKTTTCCCTACCATAATAGTTTGTTATAATAAAAGTGTGGTTCTTATATATTGTTCTCTGAATATATTTCTTTTTTTTGAATGAAAGTATCAGGTACTTAACAAGAATTTTCCCAAAAMTTTCCTACTCCAAAAGGCCCCCAACACTCACCTTGGTTCATCTCAAACGACTCAGGGCTGTAGTTGTGCCTRTTGAACTTATGTGAACAAACTGTTAAGAGTAGTCTTAGTTGTTGTACCTCATCRTCCACATGTGTTTCTTGAGCCGAAAATTCATTCACAATATGAGTTGTGACTGGTGAGTTGAGTTTCTCTTGACTCTCATGTTCTAACTATTTGAACTCCCCTTGTATTTCTACCAGTTCCTCCATTGCCTTGTAAGCAACGTCTTGTAGTGGCAAAATTTTCTCTTTTCGTGCCTGTTTCTTTTCCTAAAGTTGATCGAGGTAATTACTGTGTTGTTGAATCTCCATCATGGATTTCATCTTTTCGTTCAGTGTAAAAGTGAAGAGTGTTTCTTCTATCTTCAATACTTTCTCTTGAAGGGGTTGTATCTGAGTTGCCAAAGTTTACAGTTTAGTTTCTTCCATTAGTTTCATCCATAACTGTACAGTTTCTTCAAAATACTTAGAAAATTTTGTTTCGAATTCATTAATATTCTCTATTTCCTTTTATTTAATCTATCCCCTATGTTCTTTCTCTTCTGGTAGCATCTTGGGCATGGTGCATGCTTCTAATTCCACGATCTTAGTGCAGTATGCTTTAACAACTTCAGAATTTTTTTCCACTTTCTCCTCTGGTGTTGTATTTGATACTGAAGGTTCATCCACTACTGCACCATAAACCTTTTTCAAGGATTGTTTCATCTTCTCTGCATTCTCCTATACCAAATCGTGTTCCATTGCTAAATCACTGCATTTGTATTTTGCTACAACATTTTCTTGTGTAGCTTCCTCCAGCTTTGTTTCTACCAACTCTGCTCGGTATGTGATCTCYTGAGTGATACTTGCTTGGATTTTTGCGAGGTAATAATGTGATAAATTTGATAAAACTAATTCAATGCAACCCGATGCTGACATCTRAACTTGCAATTACATAGTAGGAAAAATTAATGCTTCATTTGTGATCTTGATTTTCCTGCATTTTGCACCCATGTCTCTCATGGAAGCTCCTAGATTTATTTTACTTACTATGGGATCTATCATTGGGAGTTTTCCTGAATATATGCGAGTAGCTTCTAGTAACCCGAGAAGATAGGTAACATGTTCCTGTATTGTTGACTATCCTTGCATCACTTGTTGGGATGCCTCCTCTGTAATCTCTCTAACCTAATCACTTATTTTTTCAAAGTCATCCTTCAACAACATGTGTACAATAATTATCAGCTTCATTTTTTTCATGTAGTACTGGACTATGCTAAGTATGAAATATATGAATACAATCACCACACAAGGTATATGAAACAATATATAAAACTACCACTTTATTATATCAAAACACTTAGTGTAGGGAAACACCATACAATGGATCCTATTATGGAAGGGATCCTCTTATAATCACTTTCCTCTTCGAGGGGGCAACCTCCTAATGAGCTTCAACTCCAAATACAATAATTCTCTTCATATCCCATYACATTGCTTGAACCCTTTTATATAGTGCTACAATAACCTAAGAACATTYTAGAGGAGGAATATTCTAGAACAAGAACCTTCTAAGAAGTACTCTTACATTTATTATATCTAACTACCATAGTGGGCCTTATTTAATTATATAGTGGACCTAGAGTCCACCTTACATTGAATGRCCTACACTACCTCTCTAGCTACCTAACATTCGATCCTCCTTATGAAAGAATTGTCCTCAATGCTTGTTATGAGGGTGGACAACCATATACCAGGGTCCCATGGATAATTGTAGACCATAATAATGAAGAAGAGTGGAGAACCAAGGTCCCATGTAGAAAGGAAAGTCACCATGTTGAAATAGTCCAACCTCCATTGTAAACTCGGGTCCCATGTCCAAGTACCAATGTGAAATCCCTACGGAATATTTTGGAACCCAATAACTAACTAAAAATCATGCTCCAAAGATTGACACATGTCATGTGGATCCAAATAAGAATATCCATCCACATAGTGGAAAAGGGTCGTAGCAGAATATGAAAGGAATAATACCACTATAGAATATGCAGGATGAACACTTGTAATAATCATTGGCTCTCGATTTTTCAATTGATGTTCTCTACACAAGGTGGATTAGAGTCATCAAATAAAATATGAAATTGGTTGACATCCCAGAAATGACAGCTATCCATATACCAATCATCACAATTGGCATCAAAATCATACCAAGCATATACTTCTTGATTATATTCATCCCTCATGTCTGCCATAAGATATATCTTGTGCATGTTATCCAATGAATCTTTAATCCTATTAAAACTATCCTTGAGGCCATCTGCAAGGTCATGCAATGATTCCTTGAGTCCATCTGCAAGGTCATGCAATGCGTCAGACATTTGGGCTTTGAATGCTTCAATCATCTATATAATTTCTTTGACGATTTGAGAGGGAATAGCCATTGGAAACATCACATAAAATATACCAAAAGAAATCTCTTAAAATTATTTATGTAATGACATTGATTTGGTATCAATCTGAGCACCCTATGAAAAGTTATGAACATTGCAGTCTCGTCATCGTCACGAAAAACCCAAAACAATAGTTGATTTTAAATCAACGATATATTCACTTCCAGAGCTCCGACTTGGATGATTTGTTTTTGGAAATTGGGCGAAATTGTGAGAGGAACTTGGATATGAAATTTTTTTTGAAAAATTCATCCCCAACTGCTACAAAAATCATAAAAATCACACGGTCGTTCGTGGAAAAAACTCTGAAAATTGAAGATTTTAAAATGCAAATAACTTGACATTCAAGACTTTGTTTCAAAAGTTTTTTTTTTTTTAAATTGGGTGTTTTTATGAGAGGAAATCAAATATAAAACTGGTTTTTGCAAATTTTGCACCAAAACCTACAGAAATTGTCCAAAATGTCACAACCCTCTTTTTTCCAAAAAAAAAAATATGCAAAAAATAAAAATATCTTCCCACACTTCCTACCAAGGAAAGTGCTCTAATACCACTTGTTAAGTACCAAAGATATGAATACAATCACCACACAAGGTATATGAAACAATATATAAAAATACCACTTTCTTATATCAAAACTCTAATGGTAGGCCAACACCATACAATGGATCATATTATGGAAGGGATCCTCTCTTGTTCACTTATCTCTTTGAGGTGGAATCCTCCTAATGAGCTTCAACACCAAATACAATACTTCTCTTCATATCCCATTACCTTGCTTGAACCCCTTTATATAGTGCTATTATCACCTAAGAACATTCTAGAGGAGGAATCTTCTAGAAGCAGAACCTTCTAAGAAGTCCTCTTATGTTTATTATATCTAAATACACATTTATTATATCTAACTACCATAGTGGGCCTTACTTAATAATATAGTGTACCTATTCCACCTTACATTGAATGGTATCCACTACCTCTCTATCTACCTAATAGACTATGCTCATTTTTTTCTCTTAGTACATATGCATGATGTTGGATCATATGTCTCTTCATTGTTTCCATCCTTGTCTTCATCATCATTCCCATTTTCATTGTCGATTTTCTCTTCATTCCTAGTTTGATTCTTTTCCTTTTCGACCTCTTCCTATTGTTTATCTTCTGTAAGGGGAAATTTCCACTCTTCAAGCCAATCCAACATAATGTCTCCCATATTTGCCTCTGTTATTCTAGAATGAACAATTAACCACATTCAGTTTGGGTAACTTTTTACCTGCACGTATATATGATGCGGCCCTGCTTGAAACCATGCAACTGGGCCATAGGCTTGTATAACTTGCGGTGTCACCCAGGGATTATCCTGTATATTCCATCGAATTATCTCCTTGTAGATATAAAAAGTGATATTATTGCCAACTTGTCGCCTTTTTTTAGAACTATGCCATAAGTTAGCATACTGTGCATCCAGACAGGGTTTGTTTGTCACTGATAGGAATTGTGTGTCTTCCAGAAGAGTCAATCTACTAGTGCTATAAGCATAAATAACTAGGCATAATGGAATTCTCTCCCATTATTATGTGCTTCTTAGCAGTCCTATAAAACATGATTAAGTAAAAATGAGGACTAAACAAATTTTATACCTTCCACACATTTCTTTGCAATATCTATTACACCAGATGGAACTTGATCTTTGCGGAATTTTTGCATAAATTTATAGGCAATGGCCTATGTCACAAACTTCATAGGTGAATTATTAATGTTAGTTATGGACAAACTGTGCCCTGCTCATTTGGTACCATACTTTTGTTTCATTTGTGTAGACAAATATTGATCGTTCTCAAATAATGGATCAGGATCCAACCTGACCATGGGAAACCCCGTAATATGTGCACTTAAATCAACATATATTTCTATTGGTTTATATAACCACAGAAAACCTCCATGTGCAGAGTAAGTTGACGAAAATGTTAATTTCGAGACTATGACCAAAATGTGGAATTTTGAAAAAATTTAAAATACTTGCTCTTTGGAGTCCTAGAGCCCAATGTTGTGGCTCGACTATGACTAGCCGAGACTCCACATCATTTATCCCATGGAGGTACCTTTCTGCGACCATATCCAGAAACTTTATGGCATCAGTAATGTCTTGATCACTATACCTCAAAACCTGGACATATCCAGTCAACTCCTTTTCTGTCTCGACCCCTTCTAGAATTACTGCCTCTACAAATGGGTACTAAGGGTCCTTCGTTAGATTTATTGGCTTTGCAATATCCTTTCTTGGTGGAATGTAGTATTTGGGGAACTGGGATGCATTTTTCTCTAATGTTGACACACCTCATGTTTCCTGAAACATCATAATGGAAGACCTTTTGGATTCATTTTCATCTGGTATCACCGCTTGTCTGGTCTTCAATGCCATTGGTTACTGCTAGACAAAAAATTGAAAGTTTATTCTGGTAGCGGTGAAACTCTCTATAATTTGCTCGGATCTGTATAATCGACTCAGATATCCATAGTCCACTTGACTCTCTACTCACAATTATCCTTACTCTTCAAACAAAATGAACTTCGTTTGGTGATCAATCATGGTTTTGGTGTCGAGATAACTCCATCAACTATCTTCATTAATTTCCCATCTTATCATGCTTTAATTATAGATCATTATCATGATCTTTCCACCTACAATGAATTATGTCTGTTGGTTATTTATTTATGACTACGTGATGCCACTCTCTTTCCACCATTTTCACCTTCTTTCCAACCCTCTTTCCTTATCCATGCTATATTATCCTTTAATTCTCTACACATTGTCCATTTTTTCCCGACTCCTCTTGACTGTGCGCTACTAAGTAATTTTTCTTCTGCATTGTTTCTATCCTTTCTGTGCCAATGTATCTGGGTTCTGACCCCCTTGGGTGTTCTGTGTGAAATCCCATACTTCTCCTGGTATGTAACCTGTGTATACTCATTGGATTTAGACTACCTTGTTTGACCTTATTAGGTTATCAACGATATCTCTTCAATTTTTAGTTCTTTTATCTCATTGCGACATCTTCAACCTCATTCTCTTTTTGCAACTTTTTTTTTTTTCAGCGATGTATTTCTTAGCCTTATATTTCTCATCACACTTTTACATTATTCAGTTTCTTCAATATTGTTTGTGAAAATTCTCTTATCTACTACCTCAACCTTTTCGAAACATAATTGTTATCACTGAAATTTCGTCTGCACATGGGGACAAGAACTCCACATCATCTGCACATGGCGACAAGAACTCTACATCATCAAAACAGCAATGAAGTCATTCATGGCACTGAATTCAGTTCACAGCATTCCAGAAGAGTCAAAAACTATACAAAGTAACCAGAAATTGAAGGGCGCTTTACATCAGTAGGGTGCGCGCGCGTATGCGCGGGATAAAAACGTACAACAAGCGCATGCGTGCCCGACGCACGCCTGTCCATACAAAAAGCCATGCATTTGCTAATACGACGCATTAATTGCCTAAGTCGGCCTACCGACCGCCTATGGACCGGCCCCCAAGACGATTTGACCCTCAGATCAGGGTCGGTTCTGCAAATACGGCGAATTTATGGCTTAAGCGAACCCTAAAATAGCTTGTGTCTACACCGGGAACTAGTTACGTGACCGCCTGGAAATGGATATAAAAAGCAGTGAAGGCTCATTGTTTCAGCAGGGAATTCAAAGTAGAGTTACGTTGTCCAGATGCTTCTAAGCCTAGTCTTGGATAA
>JASDQU010817872.1:74025-85105 GCA_032191745.1 Picea mariana
AAACTTCAGGAACTATGTAGACTACTGAAGTAAGCACTATTATCCCTCATGTTGATTCAGTAGCATTAAACCATTAGAGTAATCCAAGCCACCAGAGCATTCAGAGAACTATCACTAGTATTCCACCACATACTCAGTCAAGAACCCTAGGAAGATCTATGGCAGATGAGATGAGGATCCATGTCTTTAGGGGATATGGATCTGAAGATCCTGAATAGCACTGGTTCCTATGTGAAGCTGTATAGAATATTAAGAATGTCACCAATGAAGATACTAAAAGAACTTAGTTTAGTACTACCCTAAGGGAACGTGCATTGAGATGGTACATGAAGCTTGTCCAAGGACTTGTACAACTTAAGTCACTGAATGAGATCAAGAATGAATTGATTGTAGAGTTCAAGAAACCCAAGTCAGAGTCATAATGTATTACAGAGATGAAATATATCAAGCAGAAGGTAGCCGAACCTGTTTGGGAATTCGATTAGAGATTCAAGACCTTAACAGGCCGATTGACTTTTCAGATCCCAGATGAGAAAAACAAAGAATGGTTCGTTGCTGCCCTCTTACCACACATCAGAGTTCCTTTGATACAATAGAATATTTCTTCGCAGGCTGAGGCACTTGAGATGACCATGAAGTTAGAATAATCCCCTATGGGATAATCCATCTCAGGTATGAGTCAAATCTTGAGTCAGCTAACTAGTTTGTCTCTACAGGTCGAAGATATGAAGAAAGACAAGGGAAAATATAAAAGAGAAGACATCTGGTGTGTCAGATGCAGATCAAAAGGCCATAATAAGGAACATTGTCCCCTATTTCATGAATACGTGGCCTCTAGAGCTCCGAGCCCTTTGAAGCAAGTCACCCTACCCTGCTACGAGGTATGCAAAAACAGACATCACCCTGTTGAGTGCTATTACATGCAAAAGTATGTTCAGACACCCACAAATTTGTATTCCACATTATGTAAGTCCATGGGGCATGACGATAGAGATTGTAGGGCTTATGACCTCATGCATGAAATGTTAAGAACCAAATATCAATATAGCATAGAAACACCTTAGAATAAGTACTCAACGCCTTGAAAAAGAGATAAATTCAGATAATAAGCCTCTTCGAGGGGGAAACCTCCTTATGCCCACATAAATATACAATTACAAGATGATTCCAAATGAAAATGTCTCCTTGGTATATATAGGAGACTAGGAGGTATAATTGCAACTGATGGACTAAAGCCGACATAAATAAAATAACATTACTCATGTAATATGCCCGAATTAAGGGGTAATGAGCCATTATTTAGGGCTTAACATGCCCCTCCCCTTGAGACAAGTGTTGTAAACAATGCTTGAGTAACTCTGGATGCTTCTGTATAAAAGAATCATCTTCCCCAGTGGAATCTTCAGCCGGTGGTTTCCTCCATTTAATGAGATACTCTGAAATGGATCTATTCCTCAACTGGTGAATTCTTTTGTCACTGATGGCTTCAGGCTCCAATATGATTTTTCCTTCCTGTCAAGTTTTGGAAATATAGTTTGAACTGGGATCTTGTCACCTATAACCTTCTTTAAGCATGAAACATGGAAAATTGGGTGTACTCGTGAAGATGCAGGCAACTCAAATTTGTATTCCATAATACCAATCTTTTGCAACACCTTATAAGGGCCATAGTACTTTGTTGATAATTTATTGTCCTTCTTGGCTTGCTTGAGGGACATCTGTTTGTATGGTTGTAGTCTTAAAAGAACCCAATCTCGTACTTCAAAACTTCTTTCACTATGATGTTGATCTGCTTGTTTTTTCATGCGATTTTTTGCCATGGTTAGGTTGTCCTTTAATATTTGAAGAACTTGTTATTGATGCTCGATGTGATCTTCCACTGCTTGAACCTTATATTTTTATTTTAGAGAAGAAGTGATGGAAGGATGGTGGTATCCATAGAGTGCCATAAATGGTGTCATTTTTGTTGCAATATGAAAGGAAGTGTTATACCACCATTCTGCCAAGGGTAACCATTTGACCCATTGTCTTTGTTTATCAGAGACAAAGAAACGAAGGTATTCTTCTAGACATTTGTTCACTATCTCAGTTTGTCCATCATATTGAGGATGATAGGATGAGCTATGATTCAATTGAGTACCCAAAAAAGAAAATAATTATGTCCAAAAATGTGCAGTGAAGATGGGATCTCTATCACTTACAATAATCTTTGGGCTACCATTTGGCTTTTGAACTCTCTCCATGAATGCAGTGGCAACTGTACTGGCTTTGAAGGGATGAGAGAGTGCACAAAAATGTGTGTACTTGGTTAGTCTATCAAAAATCACCATGATGAAACTCTTTCCTTTAGACTTCGGTAACCCTGTGGTTAAATCCATGGAAACCTACCCCTAACCTTGGCTTGGGATGGATAATGGTTGTAAAATACATGGGGTCTTAATTGTTTCCACCTTATTTTCTTGGCAAAATAAAAATTCTACCACAAACCTTTGAACATCAGTTTTAAGGCCATCCCAAAAAAATTCCTTCTTAACCCTATGGTAGGTTTTTTAAAATCCCGAGTGCCCTCCTACTGGAGAGGTGTGCAATTCCAATAGTACCTTTTGTTTGAGTTGGGAGTTCTTACATAAATATAAGCAATCTTTGTACCATAGTGAATCATTTTTCAATGTAAATGTATCTAATGCACTGGAATCCTGCTGGAACCTTTGAATGAGAGTCCACACTTTTTCATCATTCTTCCATTCATCCCTTGCTTCTATTATCCAATCAGGTTGGATGATCGAGATAGCATAGAGAAAGGACTCAACATCTTCATCCTTTCTTGAGAGTGCATCTGCCACAACATTTTGCTTCCCTTTTTTTATAGACAATTTCAAAATCATAACCCAATATCTTGGTTACCCATTTTTGTTGTTCTTTTGAATATAATCTTTGTTCCAAGAATTATTTAAAACTATCATGATCTGTTTTGACCTTAAAGTGCCTACCTATTAGATAAGGATGCCATTTCTTCAATGCATGTAGTATTGCCATCATTTCCTTTTCATAAATGAATTTGTGTAAGTCCTTTCCCTTGAGTGGTAGACTTTTAGAAGCCAGGGACCTTCCTTCTTTCATTAGGATAGCACCAATTCCATTTCCCGAGGCATCACATTCCACAATAAAGGTTTTTGTGAAGTCTGGAGTGGTAAAGACAAGATCTTTTCACATCACCTCTTTAAGTTGTTCAAAAGATTTAGTTGCCTATGGAGTCCATGAAAATCCATCCTTCTTAGTTAGTGCCATTAAAGGTGCTGCTATTCTTCCATAGTGCCGAACAAACTTGCTATAGTAACTTGTCAAACCCAAAAATCCTCTAAGATTCTTCAATGTTTTGGGAATAGGCTAGTCCATCATGGCCTTAATTTTGTTAGGGTCTACCTTGAAACCTTCATGAGATACAATATGACCCAGATACTCTACCTCCTTGGACACATACGCCATGAGCCATCTTTCTTGAATGCCATTGCCACCGGTGCAGAGTAAGAACTGTGGCTAGGTCTAATAATTCCATCCTCTAACATTTCTTCAACCTTGAGCTCAATTTCACTCTTCTGGGCATAAGGGTATGTATGGCCTGATGTTAGGAGGAACACTCCCAAGAATTAGGTGAATATCATGATCATGATTTTGAGTGGGTGCAAGACCTTTGGGAATATATTCAAATACTTTGGAATTCTTATTAATGATCCCTTGGAGATCTAGAGGAATAGATGGATTATATGTTTCAACATCTACTGAGCATAGGTATGCAATAACACCTTGATGCCCCTTTTTCAGTAATTTTATCATGCCATTAGAGCTTATCACCTTACTGGGTTTCCCTGTGATACCTCTTAACTCAATTTCTTTTCCTTCCAATGAAAATTTCATGAAGAGTTCTTGAAAATTAAAAGCCACTGTTCCTAATGATTGTAACCATTGGATTCCTAGTACAACATCAGAACCACCCATGGGTTTATAAATCATTGGACTATTCATTACATATTCCCCCATATTAAGATTGATCTTATTGTATTTTCCTGAGCAATTGATAGTTCCTCCATCTACAATCATTACTTGAAACTCTAGTGCTGGATATACAAAGCAATTGAGATCTTTGGCTAATTTATAGTGAATGAAATTATCAGTATTGCCAGAATCAATTAGGACTATTACCTTTTTCTTTTCGATATATCCTTCGATATTGAGGGTTTGAGGAGTGCTAATTCTAACCAATGCATTACACAATATCGTGGGAGTCAACTCTTCACATGAAATTGCTTCTACATTTTCATCTTGAGATGGTTCTTGTTCTTGTTCTTCTTCCTCTTCACAATCTATGTAGAATAATTTCTTATCACCACACTTATGTCCCTTACTGTACTTGCTATCACAATTAAAGCATAAAACTTTTGATTTTGTTTCCTCCAATTGTTGAGGTGTCAACCTTGTAGGTTGAGGTGTTTTAGAAGAAGGAGCATTATTCTCTCTATAGATGTTAGGATTGGTCCTTCTAGTAGCCATAGCCATATTTTTACTTTCAACATTTCTTGCCACCCTAAATGCATTCTCCAATGATTCAAGTTCCCAAAGGCAAACCTCATGTTGAATGTTATCCTTTAAAGTTCCTATGAATACATCAATCAAGTGCTCATCTGGAATATATGTTACCTTTATATGCAATCTTTGGAAGTTCTCAATGTTCTCTGTAACTGAACCCTTCTACTTGAGATTTATCAATTGGATAAAGAAGGTATTTCTCCATGTATCCTCATAGTGTGCTATCATTTTTTCCACGAAAATTGTCCAAGTGATGAGTGATTTGCGAGAACAAAGCCATCAATACCATACAAATTTATTGGGTTATAAATATAAAGAAGCAATTCGTACCTTTTGTGTATGTGGTACATTATGTAGATCAAATAGTTGCTCCATATGAAGTATCCATGTGATTGGGTCCTTACCATCAAAATTCCTCATATCGATCTTAGGAACGTGGTTGGTATTCAACCCAAAGTTGGAGTTTCTCTATTCTTGATCCATCTTCCTTATGTCCTCATCATGAACTTCATGGGACACATTTTTAGTTTCATGTGTCCTCTCTATTAGGAAATTTTTCATTCCTTCCATGATCTCCCTTTTTAAACCATGCATCTTAGTATCCATTATTGCCTCCAATTTAGCTTCAGTTGAATCCATATATCCCTTGTAGTTCATATTTTGTCACTGTCTTATTTTGTAATTCATTTATGTCCCTACGCATTTCTTAACCTTCATCAAGAGTCCAAGTAGGACTTTATTGAGGCTTATTTGGTGTAGAAGTTCCCTTCTTGGATGGCATGTTAGCCAGGTATCAATTTTGAACCTTGATTTTGAGGTGGTTTTGCTAGACAATCTTTCTTCTACCGTATCTCCAAAATTTCGGCCCTTCTGGGTATGAAACTTTATTTTTTGTAGTTATCTGATATTTCTTCTCTACAATGCCACATGTATGATTATAGTTATCTGATATTTCTTCTCTGCAATGCCACAGGTATGATCAAAATTGGATGTGCCAAGTTGAATTTACAGTAACTTCCCCACAACTTGTTGATTTTTGGCCTTTCTGGGATATATCACTTGTATAGTGTTCCGTGCACAAAATAATTGATATAAAATTATGAAAATTGTACCAAAAATACTACACAATGTCCACTATCCAATGCAACTAGTCTCACCAATTTGGATACTCTAGGAAGAAGTTATGATAGTTTTACCTGGAACACCTTCTTGAGACTAGTCAATAGGACTAGTCAGATACCCTATCTTCCACACAGTGTATATACAAATGTAAGATGACCCAAAATTTGATATGTTTACCACAGATACCTTACTAATTTCTGTGAATTACCTCTAGAGTTCAAGGTCTGAAACGTTACAAAAAAAAATTTATAGCGAAAATTCCGCAATGACTCAGTTCAAGATGATTCCAGAACCCTATCTTGCATAGGATGTATCTCAGAAAGTATAAGACCTTATGAGCTGCAAGTTTAACCCAACGTACCTTAATCCGTATAATAAATATCCTCCAATTTTTTCCTTCTAAAACATTTTAGAAAAACATTTATAGCAAAAATGCCAAGGTGTCTCAGATGTAGCAGCAAAACCCCAAGACCTTTAGCTCTGATACCATATGTTAAGAACCAAATATTAATATATCATAGAAAAACCCCAAAATAAGTACTCAACGCCTTGAAAAAGAGATAAATTTAGATAATAAGCCTCTTCATGGGGGAAACCTCCTTATTCCCACATAAATGTACAATTACAAGATGATTCCAATTGAAAATGTCTCCTTGGTATATATAGGAGACTAGGAGGTATAATTACAACTAATAGACTAAATCCAACATAAATAAAGTAAAATTACTAATGTAATATGCCCCAATTAAGGGTTATTGAGCCATTATTTAGGGCTTAACACAAAAGGTCAAGGGACATATACAAAATTCAAGGCGAAGTACAACAAGAAGGAAACACTATGCAGTATAACTCCCTTGGGAGAGGAAACTTCAATCCTTGAGGTGGATTCAGAGGAAAAGGATAGATCATTTGTTACAACTATGCCCAACTAGGACAGTTAGCAAGGGACTGTCAAAACCTTTGCACTACTTGCAGTTACTGCAGTTCCTTCGAACACGTTATAGAAGACCGTCATGTGCTACTAGCTAAGCTTCAGGAAAGATGAGGACCTCAGCAGAACCTGCAAGTGAAAATGATATATGTTGAACCTCGCGGAGAAGAACCTAGAGTTGCTATTATCACTAGAGGAAGCATTGTTACGGGAGAAGACAGAATGGCCCAAGGAAAGACTATAGAAGACTCAGGAGTTAGGAAAGCTACAAAGAAGACCCAAACTTTTGATGCAAAGAAAGAAAGAAAAATATTTGAGGAGGAAAGAAAAGAGTTCAAATGAGACCAAGGTTCTTCATCAAAGACACTACCATAAGTAAGAAAATATGGAATGCCCCTGGAATTCGATCAGTCTGCTTCGCCAAAATAAGGAAAAGAGGTAAGCAAGATCATAGAATTTTTATATAATTGTATTAAGTTGATTAAGGATGAGAGCGTTGTACAAGAGCTAAAAAATTTAATCAGACAGTATGAGATAGGAAGGATAGATCCCTTACTGAATAAAGTAGTACATCAACTATCCAAGAAGAGAAGGACAAATAATGAACTACACTTGAATGCTTAGATCGGAGAATATGATATAGACTATGTGGTCTTCGACTTAGGGTCGGAGGTCAATGTCATGATGAATAAAACCTGGGCACTGATGGGAAAACCGAAGTTGATCTATTCCCCTATCATACTTAGGATGATTAATTAGCAAGCTATAAGCCCCTTTGGAATATTGGAACATGTCACTATGGACATCGACGGAGTAAGAAAGTTTGTAGTTTTTGAGGTAATTGAGATAGTTGATGACAACTGCCCTTACCCTGCGCTATTAGGAATTGATTGGGCTTTCAATAATTCCACTGTGGTTGATTTAAAGAAAATTCATATGACATTTGAAAGAGATGGAATTAGGGTCATTGCACTGTTAGATCCATATGAAGTTTAGTGATACGCAGAACCTATCAGAGAAGAAGACTGCACATATGAATTGGAAAACATATACAAATTAACATCTAGATAATATGATTACATTAATCCTACGACCAATGGAAACCTAAGATGGAAAAGTGACATCGCATGTTCATCAGATTCATAAGAAGCACTGGAGAACTAGCAGAACAAAATGTATGAAGTATCTACAAGGAGATGTGCTAGATTAACTAGAGATGTTCACTGGATCGGCACAACAATATGTAACTTACCCACTTTTGATGGTCTGAATACTTTAGAACCCTTCTTGTCCGAATTTGAAGAAAGTGTACCAATGCAACAATGCTTTTTGGCAATGAATGAGGCCTTGAAAGCCACACCAGCAAGATGGTGGGGGACACACAAAAACAACATTACAAAATGGGTACAATGTCGTACCCTCATGACTGCTCGGTTCTCAGCACAAGTGGAAGGCTATGAAGTTCAGTACATAGGTCGAAGTTGCTCAAAAAAACATGTGCAAAGTTGCGAGGAAGCCTGGAGACCCATTCCTTAAGAGTAGTGGGTGCACAAGTTCATTAACACACTAGAAACAACCCCTATCTAAATGCAGAGTTGCACCTCATCACTGTAGATTGGGAAGGTATGACTCAGAACTGTGTAACCACCTTCTTATTTGACAGTCAATATCCTTCAATAGATCAAGTGTTACATATTGTAAGACATAAAATATTTGAGGAGGCGTCTAGCCCCCCTTTAGAACAAGAAGAAGATGAATGGACTGCACCACTCCAGTAACTGCAAGGCTATTACAAAATCAACGCTGATGAAGACGATGATCCTAGGAAGGTGAACATCGCAGAAACATAAGGCCAGAGAGATGTGGAAGTACCAGGAGTTAAGATACCATTCATTGGAAAACCAATCAATATTAAGAAGGTCAATATTGGAATAGAACAAACACTGAAGCTTGCAAATGTTGGAGATTACTGGGATGCTGCCACTATTGACAAGATCATTGAGTTACTGCATGAATATCAAGACTTGTTTCCGACCAAGTTTATTGATATGAAGGGAATTAAAGGGCCTATGGGAGAAATGAGGATCCCTTTCAAACCATATGCAAAACCATTCAAGTAGAGACCCTACATATTGAACCCTAAATATAAGGATAAAGTGAAGATTGAGCTTGACAAAATGCTGGAAGTAGGAATTATAGAACCTGTTGAAGAGTCATAATGGATTATCCCTATGGTGGTTCAAGACAGGAAGATGGGAGAGATTAGGATCTACGTAGATCTCAGGAAGCTAAATGATGCATGTTTGCATGACCCCTTCCCTACACCATTCACTAATGAAGTGTTAAATAATGTGGGAGGCTAGGAGGTATATTATTTTACTGATGGATTTTCAGGATACCATCAGATCTGGATTGCCAAGGAAGATCACCATGAGACCAAATTTGCAATATAATGGGGATCCTACCAGTATACAGTGATGCCATTTGTATTGAAGAATTCCCTAGCCATGTTTTCTAGGGTGGTAGTCGAAGCATTCAAAGTGTTCCTACATAAATTTCTAGAAGCATATTTTGATGATTGGACTATTTTTAGTTTATTGAAAAATCATATTGAATGTCTAAGGCTAATGTTGGACAAGTGTAGGAAATTTCAGATTGCCTTAAACCTGAAGAAGTGCATCTTATTCTCACCATTTAGAGTTCTATTAGGTCATATTTTATGCAAGTAGGGATTGCTGGTCGATCCATCTAAAATTTCCATTATAGTTGATCTACCCCCTCCTACTTCAGCCAAACAGCTGCGCACTGCACTGGGACATATGGGATATTACAGGAAGTTCATTAAAAGATATTCCCATATTACAATACCTATCGAGAATCTTTTGAAGAAAGACTGTCAATTTCACTGGATAGAGGGGTGCCATTAGAGCTTCGGCACACTGAAACAGAAAATGGTTATTGTGCCTATTCTGGTTTTCCTAGATTGGAGCAAGGAGTTTCATGTGCATGTCAATGTGTCTTCTATTTCCTTAGGAGTAGTGTTAGTACAAACTGGGGAAGGAGATATTGACCATATGTTATGTTTTTCTAGCAAGAAACTATCCACAGCTGAGATTAATTACACCACTACTGAGAGAGAAGGGTTAGCCATGGTGTATGCACTACAAAAATTTCACCACTACTTGTTGGGAGGCCACTTTAAAATGTTTATTGATCAATCCATGCTGAAATACCTAGTCAACAAGCCAGTGTTGGGGGGGATAATATGCAAATGGCTTCTTTTATTTCAGGAATATGATTTCGAAATTGTGGTTAAGACAGGAAGAATGAACAAAGGTCCTGTTAAGCCCTAATATTGGCTCATTGCCCCTTAATTGGGGCATATTATATTAGTAATTTTATTTCATTTATGTCAGCTTTAGGCCATTAGTTGTAATTATACCTCCTAGTCTCCTACATATACCAAGGAGACATTTTCATTTTGAATCATCTTGTACTTGAACATTTAAGTGGGGTAAAAGGAGGTTGCCCCCTCGAAGAGGTTTATTATCTAAAATTATCTCTCTTTCAAGGCGTTGAGTAATTTTTCTGAGGATTTTCTATGCTATATTGATATTTGGTTCTTAACATATGGTATTAGAGCTCAAGGTCTTGGGGTTTCGCTGCTACATCTGAGACACCTTGGAATTTTCGCTATAAATTTTTTTCTACAACATGTCAGAAGGAATGGCTTGGATGGTATTTAGTAGACGGATCAAGGTATGTTGGGTTCAAAATTCATCTCCCGAGGCCTTAAACTTTTAGAGATAAATCCTGTACAAGATAAGTTTTTGGAATCATCTTGAACTGAGTCATTGTGGAATTTTCACTATAAAAATGTTTCTCTAATGTTTCAGACCCTGAACTGTAGAATATATTTATAGAAATTAGTGAGGTATCTATGGTAAAAAGTTCATCTTCTGGTTCATCTTAAATTTGTAGATACACCCTGTGTAAGATAGGGTATCTGACTAGTCCTATTGACTAGTCTCAAGAAGGTGTTCCAAGTAAAACAAACATAACTTCTTCCTAGAGTATCCAAATTATGTGGGACTAGTTTCATTGGATCGTGGATATTCTGTAGTATGTTTGATGCGAGTTTCATAATTTAATGTCAATTATTTTGTCTAGGGCATGCTATACAAGTGAGATCTCCTGGAAAGGCCAAAAATCGGCAAGTTGTGGGGAAGTTACCGTAAATTCCACTTGGCACATCCAATTTTGATCAGACCTGTGGCATTGCAAAGAAGAAATATTAGATAACTACATAAAAGAAAGTTTCATACCCAGAAGGGCCGAAACTTGGGAGATACAACATAAGAAATATTGTCTAGCAGAACCACCTCAAAATCAAGGTTCAAAAGTGATAATTGGCCAACATGCCACCAAAAAAGGGAACTTCTA
>JASDQU010817873.1:7674-19791 GCA_032191745.1 Picea mariana
TAATTTTATGTGGAAAAACACTTTTTATGAGTTTTGTATAAATAAGAATCATTTTCATTTTATTTGAACATAACTCTCTCACTTGGGGAAGAGCTACTTGGCTGAAATTTGTGCCCCTCTTGGGAAATATCATTCTCTCTCTCTCTCTCTCTCTCTCTCTCTCTCTCTCTCTCTCTCTCTCATGCTATGGTTTATCATTTGTCTTGTGGATTAAAGTGGTGCACTAGCCCTTGTAGGCTTTTCTCTTGCTATGGTGATAAAAGATTCATGGTAACTAGGGTTTTGTCTTGCATGTTCTTGGAATTGGTAAGGAAAATATGCATCATGTTGGTTCTTATTTATTTTCCCATGGTTGTTATTAGCTAGAGCCTTGGAGGAATATAAGGGCATATACCCTCCACCAATTTTTATCATTGTTGTTGGTTGAAAAATCTATTACAAAGGTCTCTAGGAGGAGTAAAAGGGCTTACACCCTCCTAGATTTTATCTTGTTAGGGTTACTTGCTCAAGGGAGTAAAAGGGCTTACACCCCTTGAGAAATAGTAGGCCTAACCTAATACAAGAATACTCCATACCCATTTGGCAAAGCACTAATCATTTATTGCATTGGACAAATAAATTACTTGCATTGGTAAACATGATTTCGAGAGATATTGATCTTGTTCAAGTCATAATATTTTCTTGGTGTCTTAAGCTTGCTAAAGCCACTAGGGTGTCTTGATTGGTCTAGTAGTTCTTGAGTTGTAATCAATCAAAAGCTACAGCCATTAGGGATGCAACAAAGCATACTTTATTTCTTACTTTAACTTGCATTTCAACCGTGGAAATTTTCTCGTAAGCCACTATTATCATTCGAATGCTTATTGGTTAACTTTTTATCGGATTACTTGCTAATTTTTGTGTTTGAAACTTGATGGTGTAGAAGATATTTGCTACAACCACTTGGATGTTAAAATTATTTTATGAAAACACTATCTCACAGCCCTCCTTCACCGTCAAAATTTGTGCTTGAGCATTGAAAAGTTATCCATTGGTTTAGTGCTTCATTGTCCAATAATTATTTGACAATTTTGATGGTGATTTTTGCAGTAATTAATTGATTTTTTTGTTGATATATATATTTGTTTATTTCTATAATTTAGGACAGCAACCTTCACTTGCTTATCCATTTGAATATTGGGCTTGTATACTTGTCTTTCTCTTTTCTCGAGCAAGTAAAAATATGTTCTATAGGTACTCAATCATTTGGCAACCATATACCATCACCAAGACGTGTTCCCAGGCCATCTTCCACTTCTTAGTTTGACCTATAGGGGAATCATCTTCCATTAATCCACTTTCCATCTCATATCTCTCTAGGGTCACCCAGGCTACCCCCCTTGTGTAGGATTTCTCCTTCACTAAAGCGAGGGGAGTACTTACCTAAGGTGACAATGGGTAGGTATTCCCAAAGTTCTCGTCGTCTTCTAGATTGTGTCAGGATTTTCCCAACCTACAATTTGTGTGATAACCCAACCCATGGCGTAGTTCAACTAAAGAATAACGGAAATGCAATAGAACTTGAAATGCATCAAATAGATAGTTCCCCATAGTGTATGAAAATGCAGCTAATCTGAAAATACTGTTATGACTTAGTACTTGGTCAATGTCGGTATCTACAGTCGAGCATGTGTTCATTTGATAGCTTTCAATGTCTATTATTTCTTCCATCTTCTAATTTGTGTGTCTCAAGTTATTTTTAAGCAATGTTTAGCATATTATGCAAGCATGGATGGAAAAAAAAAACAATGCAGATTCCATAATGTGGACCTGTTTTCTTTTCCTTTTTTGGTTGCTCTAGTTTGGTGTCCTCAACTTGAACATTTTGTACTCACGGTAATTTGTTCCTGGAGAGAAAAGAAAAAATGTGTTTGTAATTACATCAGATACACAACACAAAATAAACAATATTACAATCGAATTTCTTGTTATATAGAAAGATTGAGCATTGTACACAAAAATGTATATGAACATGTCTCAAATACATAGCAAAAAGGTCATGCTAGCAATCTCGATGTTTGTTGTCCCAGTACCCTGGTGGGACAGGTTCCAACCCTTGATTCCCTTTCTTCATCGTATATAAGTGGGAGGAAAAACACCATGACATGGACATGATGTGTTATGTCACTGTGCCCCCCGCAAACAAGCATTTTCTCATAGCACTCGGTCTCATGACAACATAAAGGATTAGGTGTTAAATTTAAAGGGATTAGAGTGTTTCAGAGATCGATTTCTCATACTGACTCTTGTCTCTCTAAGTCTGAATGGTTGGAGTGGTCCAATCCAAGTGGATCGACACTTCGATAACAAGGAGCCCGACAGTGCCTTGGCACCCGCTATTGGCACAATGCTATAACACATGGTCGTGTGGCGCCATAAGGAAGGGTATTGAAGAAAGGATAGGCTCTGATATAGATAGTAAATCCTTTGACTCAGATGCATGTGGTATTATGAATATGTTTTGTTTAGTGTGGACAAAGTCACCAGAACTCTATGTAGAAAAAAAGAGCCAGCACCAGTGGAGACCCGAAAACTTCAACACGAAAAAATTTTTGAACCAGAGCTCAGTTATAAGCATAGTGATAGTCATTTGAAAGATGTTGACGAGCAGAAGATGATGAAACTCAAGGTTCCCTTTTACTCATAGAAATGTTTTTAACTGAGACTTATAGTGCTCAAAGTTGCAATTTTGGCTAGTATGATTTAAAATTTGACAACATAAAAAAGAAACATCTAGACAAACAAATTATGATTACGTTGTGCCTATAAATCCTTCAATGTACAATTTGGCTAGCAGTTTCAGGATAAACATCACAATATAACAAGTCGAAACACCTTGCATCTCATAAACCCTCTTTATAGTATAAATTACAAAGTTAAATTATCTCATAAGAAAACCACCAAGACAAAAAGCCTGGGAAAACCTTTTAAAAATGTCACAACCAGTGTATTGTTTCTTTCCTCTAATTCAAGTTTCACACTTCAATACCACCCACTGCCTCCAAGATGGTGAATGCATTATATATATATATATATATATTAGGAAAAACAATGTAAAGTTGCATATCACCTCTCCCTGACTTATTCACAGCTTCTTCCTTTTGCATCAGTTGCAATTGTCCTTTCGAAACCCAATTATTTGATCACAACAACTCTGATATCAAAATTCTAGAAGTGAATAACAACAAATTTAGTTTAATTGTAAGAACAATGGAACAGAGATGTGAGTGATGTTGAGTCTATAGTTTTAAGAATAAATGTAAACATACATGAGGATTCCTCACCAATCTAACTAGCAGCATGGATTGTGAATCATATATTGAACCAGGATCTACTACTATTCTCGTGATCCACAAGAATTGCAACCTGCATGATAACAATAAAATGTTCTTTATTATAACTACTTAAACCTTGCACACATCCAACCTCGTGCAGATCTAGAAAATTTTCACTAAAAGAAATTTGAATTTGTTTTATTTTATTTTAAAAGCTAGATTATATTCTAAATCGATCACCTTCAACTATCAAAGACAACTTTATAATGGCTACTCTTAATTATGGTTTATTTGTACATAATGTTTATGATGGCATTGAAGAACCATTGAATCACCATACACAATTTATATTTTTTGTAATGTGTGAAGATATTAACTAGGCAATACATGAAACACACTCATATTTACATTTAACTATTTAAATCGAGCATCGAGCATCCATCCTTGTACATTGCACTGAGCACTATTCAGTACTGCAATAAATATGGAATTATTCATTTGGCACAATAATAAATGTGTCATTATGGGAGTAATAAATATCCATTTGTAAGAACTAAGAAGTTTTAAATACAATAAAGCCTCAAATTTGAAGGCCATTAGAATTCCAGAAAATTTAAGTTTTAAATTTACATTAATTTTTAAAAATATTATTGTTTACATGTTACCGGTGTATCCTGAAATCGAGTGGGCAATGGTATCTCGGTCCGTCGACACCCGATCTCTCGATCCCGGTGTATAGGCCTATCGAACCCCCGGTGCATTGCTTATGTAATTGCAACACAACCTGACATCCTAACAACTGATACGCGGTCACATCGTTCTGTCACAAAGCTCATCCATATCGGATCACACCAGAGAGGGATGGGTATTGGCTTATAGTAATTGCAAACGCACCTCTGTATTCTTACACTAGTTTCAAAAATTGCATTTTATTTGCCACATGTCACCAAACTGTGATTAAACATCCAAGGCAGTGATTAGACATTGATTAGACCACCAGGGCACTGACTACATAGATCTGATCAGCAATAAATATTGAGCAGTGGTGTTAATGCACTCCATCATCACCTCTGCAATAAGAAGTGAAAGTTGAAGGCCAATGAAATGGTAGGAAAAAGGGATTTTTTTAATTTATTTTAATTAAAATAAAAGTATTATTGACACTTTGCTACATTAGACATTGGAAATGAAAAGAAAAATTAAAGTCAATGCAAAAACTAATAGTCATTCCATGTTGCATCGAATGTTGTAGTCCCTCTGGTAGGGACTAATAAGAAATAAATAAATAAAAAGTACTTACTTGAATGATGTTGAAAGCTAAAGTTATAATTTTTCAATATGTTTATCGAAAGGTTAAAGTTGAGAATTCTTCAATATTTTAATTTATCCTTTCTGCTTGCTGAATATTTCATTAAAATAATAATAATAATAATAAATATAAAAAAATAATTCACTAAACTTTAATATATATATTATATAACAATCGGTAAGAATGTTATATGTCAACATATATCTTGCAATGTAGAACAATGTAGAAAAGTTTAAAGTTTTTGTGGAATAGTCTGTCCAGTTGAGTGAACATCTCCCCTTAAAAGGGAAGTGCCAATTCAAATTCAACCCTCATGTTGCCACTCCCAAACGGAGCTAAGTGTGCCACTTTTTCTACTACACATGCATATTAACTTGAGGTTACTCATCACCACTTGATATGAGTTTGGTCACCAAATTGCCCTTTGTTAATCGATACTGTAATGTAGAACATAGTTAAAAAAAATTTGGACAATATGTTCAATTGAGCCAACATCTCTCTTCATAAGGGAAGTGCCAATTCAACCTTAATACTATCACCCCCAATTGAGGCCAAGTGTCCCTTTTTCCAATATACATACACACAAAATTGAGGTTATATACCAATGTCAGATACAAGTTTATACATCAAACTATCACCTCCAAACAATTGTTCTTCTAATACAAAACATGGTTCATGAATAAAACTTTTGTAAAACAGTGTCCACTTAAACCAACATCTCCCTTAAACCCTAAAAAAAAGTGTTCATCCAACCTTACTACTTAATAATTTAAAATATTAAAATTCTGAAGAAAAAAAAATGTGCTCACAATTTGATGGTTGGAAATGATTGTGATAAAATATGAGTTGATTATCTTGTTGCTCCATACATTTTCCAGCACCAAAAGCACATTTTTTAGCTGAAAAAACACATGAACTTTTACAAAAATATGAAGAAGAAGATGGTTGGAAATTTTCAGCACTTTCATCAACACTAACATGCTCCAAAAACTAAAATTTTCTGAATAGTACATGGGCAAACATACCTATAAATCACCATCGTAAATTTATGTACATTAAGTTATTAAGCATGGTTTTCCAAGAGGCCAAATCAACATTTTCCTCCCTAGAATCGTCCCCATCAGTATTAAATATGGGATCCCCAAAGAATTTGAAATAATCCATCCCCAAACTATGGCTACAAATCTTGAAAATTTTCATTGTTAACTTCAAACACTTGGTTGTAGTCATTCTCATCATATGAAGAAATACATGCATTTAACTTTTCATCATCATATAATGGCTCCTCTTTAAAAACAACACTCTCCAAATTAACCATTACATTATCAAAATCAGAATTTTGGAAAGAGTTATAGCTTACACTAGCCTTGTCTTCATGAAAGGAAGCGGATACTTCATGATCGATGTCTTCTGTCTTTGAGGCTACAATACATTCTTCAACAAAAGCATCATCGTTTTTTGAAATATAATATGAAAGTGGTTCATGTGATGGAGAACAAGGCTGTAATTATCTTTAAGATGTGCATATTTCCTTCTAATAGATTTCACCAAGTATGCATAAGCATAATATTTCAGTTGAATCTTAACCAAGGGAGGACTTGAAGGGTCCTTCTCATGGACAATCATCAAACCAACAAACTTTTATTATATTTTAGAGAAAATATCAACCCAAAAATATGCTTCATATAAATTTGTTACATGCTAATTATCACATCCATATATACCATATTTCTGAATTTTTTTAACTAGATATGAAAATGACTTTATCTCTTTAGTGTTGAAATCACAATACTACTCACATGCATTCTTTCCATTTAAATAAAATGCAAAAACCTTAATCAAAACATCCTCATGGACTATATATATATATATATATATATATATATATATATATATATATATATATACTTATTTTTAATTAAAACATTAAACTTGAATTAATTTAATATAAATTCTCACATTCTATAACTAAACCAAAGCTTCAACCACGCATTCTTGCACCTTGTACACATAGAAAGGACCAACGGTATTAGTGTCTACAAAGGGACTCACCCCTCAAGATATTACTCCAAAATACATTCTAATTAAATTAAAACATCATTCATAAATGGAGGCGGGCAATGTGGGTGGGGTACGAAGCGTGACCATATGTAGAAGCTAATTCAAAACAAGGAAAATAGTTGCAAAGCAGCTAGTCCCTACCTTCATAGCAAGTTCCAACGTACAAGGAGCTCAAGTACGTAGAGTATAGTATGTGTCTCTGCAATTTTCGATCTATCGAAGTAACTTTGGGACCCTGTTTTAAGTAGTCTTGATTATTATTGTCCTCGTTGCAATCCCAAAATTAAAATTAAAAAAATGAGCAATCATAATTCTCAATAAACATCAAAGTGAATAAAATTTGTTATTTATTAAAAATAGTTATTCTAAAAATTAAAATTAATAAAATGAGCAATTGCAATTCTCGATAAACATCAAAGTGAATAAAAAAAGTTATTTATTAAAAAATAGTTATTCTAAAATGTGTGAGAAGTTAGTAGTCCTTGAAATTGAAAGACCTTACCTTAATTTGATCTGCAAATAATTGACAATTACCTACTGTCAATTTAATCTACAGTCCATGGAAAACATTTATGTTCTTTGCAAGATCAAAGAGTCAATAGTATAAAAGAAGCTGGAAAACATTTCAATTCCTTCAATTTCTATTAGTCACCCAACACAGGCGGAAGCGTATTCAACAAAGGGCCCAATTTCACTTGGAAATTATTTTAAATAAGTATTCCTCAAATATAATTGTTCTAGGTAGCACTTCAAATGTGTTGATATTTCAAGTGTTTACATGGTTAAATAAGAGAAACCCCCCAACAAGGAATTTTAGACTCGATTAAATTCAACAAGGATTCCAAATTGTGGCATCTCGAAAGATGGATGTGTTGCAGGTTCCTTAACTTATCAAAAAAATATGGAAACGTCTTTAAATCATGGAAATTTGAGAGATTTATGTGTTGGAGATTGGTTAAATTTTCAAGGCAGGACCCACCACGACAGTTTAGTGTCATCTTTAATTAAATTTACTTTACATATACATTAAAATATGAGTGTTCCCCAAGGAAGCCAACCGATATCCCTAGTTCTTGAAATGTTGAAACCTATATATCGTCGCAGTGAGAAGCTACGTGCAATAAGGAGGACAGCCTACGTAATGCTCCCATCCCATTTGTCGTTAGATGATAGTGAATAGTGTCATTACCATGAGATGGGAATTTCCAATTCTGCTGAGTTTCTAGTTCTATCTCTCGAGAATAGGAAGTCGAATGAACAGGAATATTTTTTAGAAAGAGGAAGAGCTTGCCTTACTCGCTTTTGTGAACAGGTTTTCAGATTATCGGATCTAAACAATCGAGTGCCACTTCCAGGTTTGGAGAATATGGAACTATGAAGCATGGAGTCAATGGCATGGTTAGTTTGTTTCAAGGAGCAGTGCTCTCTCTCTCCTTTGATGGGTCTATGGTACCCGTGATGAGTTCAATGGCATGATACTGTATGTCCGATGAAAGATAAACATTGTTGCGATCGTATATGTGACCAATATACAAGAAACCTCAATTTCTTGTGGAATGTATATTTTACTATTAAATGAGACTTGCAACGTTCATATCTTATTCATGTGAACTGTCCAGCTTAAGAAAGCAAGATTTAAAAAAGCAATATCTACCAATGTCAAGATGAAGTGTCAATATTTTAAAAAGCAATATCAACAAGTGTTGGCAGAGTCACAAGATGGCAATGGAAAAACTATTTTACAAGTAGTCTTATAATCCCAGGATCATGGAGGTTCAATACTAAGAATAGTTAGAACTATAGAGAACTTCGGACTTTCTCTCACTTCTAATTCCGATCGATATATGTTCAAAGCATTTGTGGAGATTCCCCTAGTTGTTATAATTGCACATTTCCCATTGCTCATCTACAGATCAATGCCCAGCGAGAGCCTAATAGAGGCCTTGCATGCGAAGGGATCTGTTGGAAAATGGCATACGAGGCACAACATCACGCTACAACATAACCTAAAATAAGATCTTCTGGCTTCTCTGTTTATGCCCCTTCTCGTTGAAATTAGTTATATTCCTCTAAAAGGTAAATCACTATTGCAACTCTTTTCATCGTGATATGGTTTACAATCATACAAAACACAAAAACAATGTGTGAGAGTATATCTCCACTAAGGGTTTAGATATTTGTTGATGCAGGAAGAAACAAAGTGAAAAAAGGTTGATAGGAGCACGAAAAGAAGTGCAACACCATTGGGGAATACAATGAGCAAGAGCACAGGAAAATAATTGTTGTGCAGACCTCTCCTAGTCAAGTATTCCCAATACGATTTTGATTCAAATTAACTTTAAAATGTTTTCTAACCATTTGTGACAATATATAGGATCGACAGGAAACACAGAACTTTATCTGAGTACCTTTTAAAGCTTTTTTTTATTGCAATGCATACGCTAGGCATATTCATCCATGGATAGTGATGATCATTATAGGCATCTAATGTTCTATGTAGTGGAAATCTTATAATAATTAAATCCGATGCAATTAAACAAATGATAAGCACACAAAAACACAGGAACAACACACTGCATGGCATCTAAAAGTAATCACTATACGTTGCATGAAATAATTATTGTATATGCTATCACAAGCCATGACAAATTGTGGGTGGGGGGATGTTTATTATGTGATGACTAGAGATTTACAGTAAACCCTAAGTCAACTATCTTTGTATAGAGGAATAACTAAACTTCATTACATATAGAATCCACGTACAAACTCGAAAACAAAGCTCTGTGCATTATGGTTTATAGCGGCTTCTGTACACTGGACACAAAATTTTCTTGATTCTTTTGAGATCTAATTGAATTTCGACCCAAATAAATCCAACTAAATCAGAAGCCATGACGGATTGTGGGCGGGGAGGTGGGATGTTTATTATGTGATGACTAGAGGTTTATAGTAAACCCTGATTCAATTCTCTTTGCATAGAGGAATAACTAAACCTCACTATATACAGAATCCGCGTACAGACTCGAAAACGAAGCTATGTGCACTATGGAAAAATCCATTTTCAGATTAAATCTGAATGTGAATTGTGTGATTCAAAACCAGTTCCTTTCTAGAATCTTAAAACGACAACGATCGGAGATGATGAAGAATATGAAGAGGAGTTTATAGGTTTGTCCTTGACTGTGACTCATTGTTGGGATGTACGCAGGTAGCCACATGTAGCCACAAGAGTAGGTATCGACTACAGCATCTCGACATGCGTCGACTAGACACGGTGAGGAATAGACGTAGATGCACAAAGCATCGACTGCATCAACATAATTGATCAGAGCATCAACTACATTGATTGCAGTGATCTAACATAGCCTCAGCAGGAGGGAAGAGACCAATCATTGCATTGACTACAGTGATCTAACATAGCCTCAAAACTGACCACATTTCATTTTATTTTAAAACTCTTTATTAACTCCGACAAATAATGAAAAGAAAATCGTTTACACCAGGGATATTTAAATCACATCATGATGTTTGAACCAATCAAAATTTTGATACATAATATTGGAAAATTACGAAAATAAATTTGTTTTCAAAGGAAAATTAAATTAATACAAAATTTTCTCGAAACTTCGGAATTTTTTTGTGAAAGAGGTAAAGTAATGAGAAGAATATGGAAAAAACATAGTAGAATGCACCAATTAATATATCAAAACAAACCAAGTAATATGAAGTTGACTATTGTTGACTTCAAGGTGAAAGCTAGAGTCCATGCCTTGGTTGGAGGCAAGGACTAATAACAATCATAAATTTTGATAGTGACCAAAAAAACAGAGACTATCCACATGATAGTATATCTAACATATTTGTTTATTATTAATGTCACTCACAATGTGTTCATGTGCTCTTTCTGATAATTAAATGTTTCTAAAAGGATGTGTTTTATGATAATTTTTTATTGTTATTATTAATATAACAGATTAAAAAATGTTTTAATATAAAAAGGGTGGGTTGCTATGTTGTTGTTATAGGTATGTGTTGAGAGTACACATATATAAATGTGGTGAAGTGTAACCTAAGAGAGTAGCATAAATAAAAAAAGGTCACATGCCTTAGAGACTACACTAGAATAGGATACCCACATTCAGGGGGTAATCATGATCATTCAAGGTTAGGAGGCTTCTTAAGGGGAAGATCCCATTCATCTTCGGCTTATGGGGGTTAGTCCCCTCAGAAATCACCAAACTCTTAGCCTTATGCTAGAAGGTCAGGTGTATTGTGGGCTCACTCTCATCACTTGTGGACCAACCAATCGACCTTATGTCAACCACTCTTTTGTGATTGGGTTGATGCGACCCTAGTGGGCCCTAATGACACTCTTTTAATCATGTAAGGGGCAGCCCCTAATGGTCCAACAACTATTGCAGGTGATCCATATCCATCCTCACTTTGTTCCATAGTACAATGATCTGCATGGATAGATTGGCATAAATTAATGCCTTATCGTATGGTGTGAAAAAGATGGTTCGCTCATGCTTGATAAATATCACATCATTGCAATATTTCCAAATAAAATAAAGGGTTTAATATCCCACAAGAAACTAGGTAGAAGTAAAATCAATAGCCCATGGAAATGTATCCCCTAACATTATCACTCTCCATGAGATAGAGGTAAGGATGTATAATTAGCACAATGACTTTGCTCATGCTTGAGTATAGTAGGCTAGAGGATAGAACTAAAATAAGTGTTTCTAAATCTCAAAACACCCACATTGTGGACAACATAGATTTGGCACTCCTAGGCATGGAAATGTTTTCCCAACTAGTAAGCTTCTTGTTATCAAGAACTAGATAAACGTTACTTTTTTAGGTTTCAAGATAGACTTCCATAGCCTACGTAGTTGAAAGAGGTAGATATTTTGCTTGCTCTTAATCTCCTAAAGCTTGTTTAGTTGGGATTTGAGAGGTGGATTTTTGTAGCCCAACTTATGTTTATACTTGTTGAAGAAAGTGGCTCATTCCAATTCCAATCTCACCACCAAGTTGTTGAGCCATGGATGCCTAACTTAAGAATGGAAATATATAGTATCAATATATAAATCCACTCCAACACAAATTTATCAAAGTGGGCCAACCAAAATTTTCGTCAATTCTTCGAACAAGAGAACCAAGAGTAAGCCTGGTCATTAAGGAGGTCATTGGTCAACTATAGGCCTTGGAAAAAAAGTGTGCAGGCTAAGTAGTAGATGGTTTCAACTAAGGGATTACCTTCAAACATTATCAAAAGGGACCACCAAAGGTTGTGGTCATTAATATATAGACTTGTTCTAAGTGAAGGCTCCCTCCATATAAGAAAGGGTTTGATTGCCTCCCATGCTTTCCAGATACTTTGAAGAACAAAAGTCTCTAGGACCTTGACCTTAGTTGTGGTACTCATTA
>JASDQU010817873.1:20043-30595 GCA_032191745.1 Picea mariana
AAGAAGCAAGGATCCATTTCATTATCCACTACAGAGGCAGAATACATTGCTGCTACTACTTGCTGTACACAGATCTTATGGATGATACAAACTCTTGCAGATTTGAAGGTAACTTACAATGATCCTATCCCAATTCATTGTGATAACACCAGTGCCATAAGTGTCTCCAAGAATCTTGTTCTTCATTCCAAGACTAAGCATATTCCTATAAAGTATGATTTTCTCAGAGAACAAGTTTCAAACAGAATTGTTCAACTGAACTATATACTCTCTACAGAACAAATTGCTGATATTTTCACTAAACCATTAGCTGCGAGCCCTTTTGGATATCTTCGTCAAAAGCTGGGGGTTACAAAATCTTGTGTCTAATATGTGCACCTGGTCAGGGGGAGTGCTTATTGAATATCTGGTGGATTTCATAAATGCTTATAGATGATAGGGGGAGTATGTTCTGCACCAAGTTCATTGAAAGAATGTTTCTTCTTTGACATTGATGTCAAAGGGGGAGAAAGGAGACGAGTTCGAAATGTTTTTGGAACAGAGTCCAGCCTGATTGACCGAATGTAGAGGAGAGTCTGAATGGACGAATGTCTAAATGGACGAATGCAGAGGAGTGTTGAGTCTGAATGCAAAGTGTTGCCATCAATGCCAAAGGGGGAGATTGTTGGCAAATTCAGTGACAGACAGTGAATGCTTGTCATTGATGACAACAGTGAAGATGGCAGAATAAGATATTTGAACGTAAAGCTCAGGAGGAACAACATGGAAGAAGATGCGCGCAACAAAGCTCGAGGTACAGGAGTTTGCAGAGGTGAAGGAAGATGGTGATGTCATTGATGACAACAGTGGAAACAGCAGGATAAGAGATTCGAACGTAAAAGCTCAGGAGGAACAGCATGAAGAAGACCCGCGCAACAAAGCTTGAGGTACAGGAGTTTGCAGAGGAGAAGGAAGATGGTGACTATTGGATCCCGTTCAAATTTCCCGAAAGGCCGATAGCCGTCAGATCTGTAGTAGCTGCGCAGAGGTTAAGCGCAGGCGTTAAATCACGATATGCGAATTCATGATGTAATCACAACCGTTGAGTCGAGATTGCATCTGAACCGTTGATCCAACTCACGACAGCAGACCACGTCAGCAAAAGGACACGTGGCACAACCAGGGAATGACAGGTGTCAGGCAGATTTAACACGTCAGGAACATGCAAGTTACGAATCAGAGTGACACGTGACAGGATCTAACACGTGTCAAACCATGTGTAATGTCAGCAGAGGCATCGGCGATCGGAACTTTGAAATGCCAAAAACTCTTGACATCGAAAATCCTGAAATCACGATAAGCGATTTCACGATTTGATCGTAGCCGTTAAAGAAAGAATGATCTGGACCATTGAATCTCTGCATGGAGTGCGGGTACTGTTATGGTTGAGGAGATGACTCAGTGACCGTTGGATTCAAGCTCTAGACCCGATCATCGTCAGATCAAAGATAAGTTGCACGACCTTTAAAATACAAAGAGAAGTGGGAGTAATCGCGATGTGCAAATCGCGAAATCTAATCTGAGTCGTCAAGCTAGAAGTGATGTGGATCGTTGATCTCCATCATCGGAGAATCGGGGATCGGGGATTCTACAGGCATGTGTATGATGACATGTTAAATGCTGAAACCCCGATGCAAGGTTTGACCGAGGTCATGTGCTGATGGTCATATGGGCCTATAGCCAGCAGGGCTAGCGCGTGGAAAGGAGCCATCGGGAATCGGATAATTGGGAGTCCGAAGGACTTGTGATTTTTGACATCGCAAATGTCGAAATTGCGATGGGTGAAATCCCGATTGGATCTGAACCGTTGGATCAAATCTTGATCGGAGGATCATTGTTCTCCCTCACAGTTAACGACGAAGTATGAATTCTGTTAGTAAAACGGACTAATGATGATGAATAGTTAGCGTTTCATTTGACGATTCAGTTGCTTAGACAGTTGTCGTGTTTTTGCCTAAGGAACTGGGAAGTTAAACCTTCATGTTCGTGTGTATAAAGAAAACGGAACCAGACTGTGTGGGGTTGGTTGTTCTATAGGGAAAAAGGAACAAAATAGAAAGAAAGGAGAAAGGAGAAGGTGTTGAGGATCAAGTTTAATTGATGTACAGAATGAAATGAAATGTATATCAGAAACAGAGCAAATGACAGGCAGAGTAGAAGAAGAACAGAAGGACAAAAGAACGTGATGCAGAGCAGACCTGTTGAGGAAGAAAAGAATTGCTGAACAAAATGCAGAGAAGACCTGTTGAAGAAGAAATGAATTGTAGAACAATATGCAGAGCAGACCAGTTAAGAAAAATTTGTTGAAGATCAGAATTACAAAACAGAGTGAAAGGGTAAGAAGTGATTTATCTGAATAAGTTGTCTGTGTTTTCCTTATTTAAATTTTATAGGGAGGTCGGGAGGTGCTCGGGAGGACTGTTGTCCTCAGAAGTTCAAGTGGGTGCTTGAACACAGGAAGTTGTAACTTCCATCTGGTTGCAGCCAGAGAAACTAGGGTGGCAGGGTGGTGCTAGGGAGAACAGGTGTTCTCTGTTATGCAGGTTGGAGCCTGTATAACTGGAAGTTGGTGCTTCCATCCAGTTGGTGCTGGAACTTTCAAAAAGTTGGTGCTTCCATCCAGTTGGTGCTGGAGTACTCAGGGAGTTGGTGCTTCCTTCTAGTGGGTGCTAGAGAAAATAGAGAGTTGGAGCTCTCAAACAAGTTGCAGCTTGTAAAACAGAGGTAGCAGCCTCACATTGAGTTGGTGCTCAATTGTAAATGATGTACAGAACAGAAAAGACTGCCTATCATTTAGAAGAAGAAGAGGTTTTCTCCCTTTATGGGTTTCCTCGTGAAAATCTGTCTCTGTGTGTATTTTATGTGTGACTGATGATCTTTACTCTTACTGTCCATATGCTGCATGTTGCTTGATGACACAAGAAGAATTCTTTATAATTATTTAAAAGGTATAAAATTGTTTAAGCTTATAAACAATTGATTCACCCCCCCTCTCAGTTGTTTTAGTATTTCCAACATCCTCAACTTGAACATTTTTTTACTCACGGTAATTTGTTCCTGGAGAGAAAAGAAACAATGTATTTGTAATTACATCAGATACACAACACAAAATAAACAATATTACAATCGAATTTCTTGTTATATAGAAAGATTGAACATTGTACACAAAAATGTATATGAACATGTCTCAAATACATAGCAAAAAGGTCATGCTAGCAATCTCGATGTCTATTGTCCCAGTACCCCGGTGGGACGGGTTCCAACCCTTGCTTCCCTTTCTTCATTGTATATAAGTGGGAGGAAAAACACCATGACATGGACATGATGTGTTATGTCACTGTGCCCCTCGCAAACAAGCATTTTCTCATAGCACTCGGTCTCATGACAACATAAAGGATTAGGTGCTAAATTTAAAGGGATTAGAGTGTTTTAGAGATCAATTTCTCATACTGACTCTTGTCTCTCTAATTCTGAATGGTTGGAGTGGTCCAATCCAAGTGGATCGACACTTCAATAACAAGGAGCCCGACAGTGCCTTGGCACCCGTTGTTGGCACAATTCTATAACACATGGTCGTGTGGCGCCATAAGGAAGGGTATTGAAGAAAGGATAGGCTCTGATATAGACGGTAAATCCTTTGACTCTGATGCATGTGGTCTTATGAATATGTTTTGTTTAGTGTGGACAGAGTCACCAGAACTCTATGTAGAAAAAAAGGGTCAGCACCAATGGAGACCCGAAAACTTCAACATGCAAAAATTTTTGAACCAGAGCTCAGTTATAAGCATGGTGATAGTCATTTGAAAGATGTTGACGAGCAGAAGATGATGAAACTCAAGGTTCCATTTTACTCATAGAAATGTTTTTAACTGAGACTTATAGTGCTCAAAGTTGCAATTTTGGCTAGTATGATTTAAAATTTGACAACATAAAAAAGAAACATCTAGACAAACAAATTATGATTACGTTGTGCCTAAAAATCCTTCAATGTACAATTTGGCTAGCAGTTTCAAGATAAACATCACAATATAACAAGTTGAAACACCTTGCATCTCATAAATCCTCTTTATAGTATAAATTACAAAGTTAAATTATCTCATAAGAAAACCACCAAGACAAAAAGCCTGGGAAAACCTTTTAAAAATGTCACAACTAGTGTATTGTTTCTTTCCTCTAATTCAAGTTTCACACTTCAATACCACCCATTGCCTCCAAGATGGTGAATGCATTATATATATATATATATATATATATATATATATATATTAGGAAAAATAATGTAAAGTTGCATCTCACCTCTCCCTGACTTATTCACAGCTTCTTCCTTTTGCATCGGTTGTAATTGTACTTTCGAAACCCAATTATTTGATCACAACAACTCTGATATCAAAATTCTAGAAGTGAATAACAACAAATTTAGTTTAATTGTAAGAACAATGGAACAGAGATGTGAGTGATGTTGAGTCTATAGTTTTAAGAACAAATGTAAACATACATGAGGATTCCTCACCAATCTAACTAGCAGCATGGATTGTGAATCATATATTGAACTAGGATCTACTACTATTCTCGTGATCCACAAGAATTGCACCCTGCATGATAACAATAAAATGTTCTTTATTATAACTACTGAAACCTTGCACAGATCCAACCTCGCGCGGATCTAGAAAATTTGCACTAAAAGAAATTTGAATTTGTTTTATTTTATTTTAAAAGCTAGATTATATTCTAAATCGATCACCTTCAACTATCAAAGACAATTTTATAATGGCTACTCTTAATTATGGTTTATTTGTACATAATGTTTATGATGGCATTGAAGAACCATTGAATCACCATACACAATTTATATTTTTTGTAATGTGTGAAGATATTAACTGGGCAATACATGAAACACACTCATATTTACATTTAACTATTTAAATCGAGCATAGAGCATCCATCCTTGTACATTGCACCGAGCACTATTCGGTACTGCAATAAATATGGAATTATTCATTTGGCACAATAATAAATGTATCATTGTGGGAGTAATAAATATCCATTTGTAAGAACTAAGAAGTTTTAAATACAATAAAGCCTCAAATTTGAAGGCCAATAGAATTCCAGAAAATTTAAGTTTTAAATTTACATTAATTTTTAAAAATATTATTGTTTACATGTTACCGGTGTATCGTGAAATCGAGTGGGAAATGGTATCCCGGTCCGTCGACACCCGATCTCTCGATCCCGGTGTACAGGCCTATCGGACCCCCGGTGCATTGCTTATGTAATTGCAACACAACCCGACATCCTAACAACCGATACATGGTCACATTGTTCCGTCACAAAGCTCAGCCATATCGGATCACACCGGAGAGGGATGGGTATTGGCTTATGGTAATTGCAAACGCACCTCTGTATTCTTACACTAGTTTCAAAAATTGCATTTTATTTGCCACATGTCACCAAACTGTGATTAAACATCTAAGGCAGTGATTAGACATTGATTAGACCACCAGGGCACTGACTACATAGATATGATCAGCAATAAATATTGAGCAGTGGTGTTAATGCACTCCATCGTCACCTATGCAATAAGAAGTGAAAGTTGAAGGCCAATGAAATGGTAGGAAAAAGGGATTTTTTTAATTTATTTTAATTAAAATAAAAGTATTATTGACACTTTCCTAGGTTAGACATTGGAAATGAAAAGAAAAATTAAAGTCAATGCAAAAACTAATAGTCATTCAATGTTGCATCGAATGTTGTAGTCCCTCTGGTAGGGACTAATAAGAAATAAATAAATAAAAAGTACTTACTTGAATGATGTTGAAAGCTAAAGTTATAATTTTTCAATATGTTTATCGAAAGGTTAAAGTTGAGAATTCTTCAATATTTTAATTTATCCTTTCCGCTTGCTGAATATTTCATTAAAATAATAATAATAATAATAAATATAAAAAAATAATTCACTAAAATTTAATATATATATATTATATAACAATCGGTAAGAATGTTAGATGTCAACATATATCTTGCAATGTAGAACAATGTAGAAAAGTTTAAAGTTTTTGTGGAATAGTCTGTCCAGTTGAGTGAACATCTCCCCTTAAAAGGGAAGTGCCAATTCAAATTCAACCTTCATGTTGCCACTCCCAAATGGAGCTAAGTGTGCCACTTTTTCTACTAGACATGCATATTAACTTGAGGTTACTCATCACCACTTGATATGAGTTTGGTCACCAAATTGCCCTTTGTTAATCGATACTGTAATGTAGAACATAGTTAAATCTTTTTTGGAACAATATGTTCAATTGAGCCAACATCTCTCTTCATAAGGGAAGTGCCAATTCAACCTTAATACTATCACCCCCAATTGAGGCCAAGTGTCCCTTTTTCCAATATACATACACACAAAATTGAGGTTATATACCAATGTCAGATACAAGTTTATACATCAAACTATCACCCCCAAACAATTGATCTTGTAATACAAAACATGGTTCATGAATAAAACTTTTGTAAAACAATGTCCACTTAAACCAACATCTCCCTTAAACCCTAAAAAAAAGTGTTCATCCAACCTTACTACTTAATAATTTAAAATATTAAAATTCTGAAGAAAAAAAAATGTGCACACAATTTGATGGTTGGAAATGACTGTGATAAAATATGAGTTGATTATCTTGTTGCTCCATACATTTTCCAGCACCAAAAGCACATTTTTTAGCTGAAAAAACACATGAACTTTTACAAAATATGAAGAAGAAGATGGTTGGAAATTTTCAGCACTTTCATCAACACTAACATGCTCCAAAAACTAAAATTTTCTAAATAGTACATGGGCAAACATACCTATAAATTACCATCATAAATTTATGTACATTAAGCTATTAAGCATGGTTGTCCAAGAGGCCAAATCAACATTTTCCTCCCTAGAATCGTCCCCATCAGTATTAAATATGGGATCCCCAAAGAATTTGAAATAATCCATCCCCAAACTATGGCTACAAATCTTAAAAATTTTCATTGTTAACTTCAAACACTTGGTTGTAGTCATTCTCATCATATGAAGAAATACATGCATTTAAATTTTTATCATCATATAATGGCTCCTCTTTAAAAACAACACTCTCCAAATTAACCATAACATTATCAAAATCAGAATTTTGGAAAGAGTTATAGCTTACACTAGCCTTGTCTTCATGAAAGGAGGCGGATACTTCATGATCGATGTCTTCTATCTTTGAGGCTACAATATATTCTTCAACAAACGCATCATCCTTTTTTGAAATATAATATGAAAGTGGTTCATGTGATGGAGAACAAGGCTGTAATTATCTTTAAGATGTGCATATTTCCTTCTAATAGATTTCACCAAGTATGCATACGCATAATATTTCATTTGAATCTTAACCAAGGGAGGACTTGAAGGGTCCTTCTCATGGACAATCATCAAACCAACAACCTTTTATTATATTTTAGAGAAAATATCAACCCAAAAATATGCTTCATATAAATTTGTTACATGCTAATTATCACATCCATATATACCATATTTCTGAATTTTTTTAACTAGATATGAAAATGACTTTATATCTTTAGTGTTGAAATCACAATACTACTCACATGCATTCTTTCCATTTAAATAAAATGCAAAAACCTTAATCAAAACATCCTCATGGACTATATATATACTTATTTTTAATTAAAACATTAAACTTGAATTAATTTAATATAAATTCTCACATTCTATAACTAAACCAAAGCTTCAACCACACATTCTTGCACCTTGTACACATAGAAAGGACCAACGGTATTAGTGTCTACAAAGGGACTCACCCCTCAAGATATTACTCCAAAATACATTCTAATTAAATTAAAACGTCATTCATATATGGAGGCGGGCAATGTGGGCGGGGTACGAAGCGTGACCAGAAGCTAATTCAAAACAAGGCAAATAGTTGCAAAGCAGCTAGTCCCTACCTTCATAGCAAGTTTCAGCATACAAGGAGCTCAAGTACGTAAAGTATAGTATGTGTCTCTGCAATTTTCGATTTATCGAAACAACTTTAGGACCCTGTTTTAAGTAGTCTTGATTATTATTGTCCTCGTTGCAATCCCAAAATTAAAATTAAAAAAATAAGCAATCACAATTCTCAATAAACATCAAAGTGAATAAAATTTGTTATTTATTAAAAAATAGTTATTCTAAAAATTAAAATTAATAAAATGAGCAATTGCAATTCTGGATAAACATTAAAGTGAATAAAAAAAATTATTTATTAAAAAATAGTTATTCTAAAAATTAAAATTAATAAAATGAGCAATTGCAATTCTCGATAAACATCAAAGTGAATAAAAAAAATTATTTATTAAAAAATAGTTATTCTAAAATGTGTGAGAAGTTAGTAGTCCTTGAAATTGAAAGACCTTACCTTAATTTGATCTGCAGATAATTGACAATTACCTACTGTCAATTTAATCAACAGTCCATGGAAATCCAGCCTACATTTATGTTCTTTGCAAGACCAGAGAGTCAACAGTATAAAAGAACCTGGAAAACATTTGAATTCATAGCAATTTCAATTCCTTCAATTTCTATTAGTCACCCAACACAGGCGGCAGCGTATTCAACAAAGGGCCCGATTTCACTTGGAAATTATTTTAAATAAGTATTCCTCAAATATAATTGTTCTAGGTACCACTTCAAATGTGTTGATATTTCAAGTGTTTACATGGTTAAATAAGAGAAACCCCCCAAACAAGGAATTTTATACTCGATTAAATTCAGTAAGGATTCCAAATTGTGGCATCTCGAGAGATCAATGTGTTGCAGGTTCCTTAACTTATCAAAGAAATATGGAAACGTCTTTAAATCATGGAAATTTGAGAGATTTATGTGTTGGAGATTGGTTAAATTTCCAAGGCAGGACCCACCACGGCAGTCTAGTGTCATCTTTAATAAAATTTACTTTACATATACATTAAAATATGGGGAGTGTTCCCCAAGGAAGCCAACTGATATCCCTAGTTCTTGAAATGTTGAAACCTATATATCGTCACAGTGAGAAGCTACATGCAATAAGGAGGACAACCTACGTAATGCTCCCATCCCATTTATCCTTAGATGATAGCGAATAGTGTCATTACCATGAGATGGGAATTTCCAATTCTGGTGAGTTTCTAGTTCTATCTCTCGAGAATAGGAAGTCGAATGAATAGGAATATTTTTTAGAAAGAGGAAGAGCTTGCCTTACTCACTTTTGTGAATAGGTTTTCGGATTATCGGATCTAAACAATCGAGTGCCACTTCCAGGTTTGGAGAATATGGAACTATGAAGCATGGAATCAATGGCATGGTTAGTTTGTTTCAAGAAGGAGCAGTGCTCTCTCTCTCCTTTGATGGGTCTATGGTACCCGTGATGAGTTCAATGGCATGATACTGTATGTCCGATGAAAGAGAAATATGTAGCATAAACATTGTTGCGATCGTATATGTGATCAATATACAAGAAACCTCAATTTCTTGTGGAATGTATATTTTACTATTAAATGAGACTTGCAACGTTCATATCTTATTCATGTGAATTGTCCAGCTTAAGAAAGCAAGATTAAAAAAAGCAATATCTACCAATGTCAAGATGAAGTGTCAATATTTTAAAAAGCAATATCAACAAGTGTTGGCGGAGTCACAAGATGGCAATGGAGAAACTATTTTACAAGTAGTATTATAATCCACATATTAATTATCCCAGGATCATGGAGGTTCAATACTAAGAATAGTTACAACTATAGAGAACTTAGGACTTTCTCTCACTTCTAATTCCGATCGATATATGTTCAAAGAATTTGTGGAGATTCCCCTAGTTGTTATAATTGCACATTTCCCATTGCTCATCTACAAATCAATGCCCAGTGAGAGCCTAACAAAGGCCTTGCATGCGAAGGGATCTTATGGAAGCGATCTGTTGGAAAATTGGCATACGAGGCACAACATCACGCTACAACAGAACCTAAAATAAGATCTTGTGGCTTCTCTGTTTATTTCTTCATGCCCCTTCTCGTTGAAAATAGTTATATTCCTCTAAAAGGTAAATCACTATTGCAACTCTATACAAAACGCAAAAACAATGTGTGAGAGTATATCTCCACTGTGGGTTTAGAGCTTTGTTGATGCAGGAAGAAACAAAGTGAAAAAAGGTTGATAGGAGCACGAAAAGAAGTGCAACACCATTGGGGAATATAATGAGCAAGAGCACAAGAAAATAATTGTTGTGCAGACCTTTCCTAGTCAAGTATTCCCAATATGATTTTGATTCGAATTACCTTTAAAACGTTTTCTAACCATTTGTGACAATATATAGGATTGACAGGAAACACAGAACTTTATCTGAGTACCTTTTAATGTTCTATGTAGTGGAAATCTTATAATAATTAAATCCAACGCAATTAAACAAATGATAAGCACACAAAAACACAGGAACAACACACTGCATGGCATCTAAAAGTAATCACTATACGTTGCATG
>JASDQU010817874.1:25506-36421 GCA_032191745.1 Picea mariana
ATCAAGCTAGTTTTTCGAAGGAAAGTCAGTTGATACAGCATCTAGATGAAGTAGTTGAGGAGATAAGGAAGCTGATGCTGGAGTCAACAGAGGAATTAGTTAGCACAAGGAATATGGATAACAAGAAACCTGCATGAGCAGTGAGGATGATGCAGGAGAAGAAGCAGCGAAGCAGACAAGCAGAGAGACAACTCTAAGAGAAATTTTGGGATCCAGGAGGATTTGAACCATGCTGGAAGCTCATGAGCACGAGCTCATGATTTTTGTAGGCGTGGAGTATGATGCAGTAGCATCACTCCACCTCAACACACTCCAGCTAATTAACTCATGTGGTGTGCATTCAAGGAAGGAGAGGCGTCACCCTCTCATTTTTTCCTCGAGAATGTAAGGCATGATCCAGGCATTAAATGAGGACAAGATGGAAGATCCAAATCGTGCTTTCACACAAGTTGGAGATAAGGTCGCCATTAAGTGGTTGACGACATAATGGATCTGCATCTGATTTGGAGTATATTACCATCATTGTAATTTTCCCATTAAGCAAGTGTTTTGAATGGTGATTTGACACCACTAGTTCAGCTTGCGAGGGAAGCTCCCCGAGACCCTCATGTATAAATTTCTATATTGTTGCAAAGTAGAGGTTAGATGATAAGGGGTTAGCTAAGATATATTTAGCTAGGAGAGAAACATAGAGAGTCAAGACTCAGTTGTAGATCAGACTCCACAATTGTAATTTGGCATCCCACCATTAATAGAAAATGAAAGTTTTTCCTGTTTTCAATTCCTATGTAATGGATGTTGTGTTATGAAGGTCTTTTACATGCGTTTGAAATGTAGATGAATGTTAGAAATCATCTGCATGGATAGAGATACAGTTTTATGTCCGTGAGTGTGTTGAATTAAGTTTGTTTCTCTAGGCTAAGTGCAAGGAGTGCGTGACAGAGAGAGGAAACTCTGTGAGCCGACGTAGAGTGTGTGTCTAAAATCAACGGAGTCAAAAGAAAAGCTCTCAGGAGGGCGTACTAAGTTAATTCACAGAATTGGGGAGCAATTTTAAGGTGGTTAAGTATCTTGGAAAGAAAGACTATATGGTAGGAAGCATAGCTCAGAGTTGTTGAACACTCTGAAACACTCTACGAGGAGGGCATCGAGCTAGTGCAAGAATGCACAAGGAAAAAATAGTTGGAAGTCTTAGAATCCTTAAGAGAATCCAAGAATTACAGAAAATTCTGAGGAATGAAGGCTTTGCAAGAGTGCATCAACAGAGGAAAGGAGATGCCTTAACCCTTTCCATAAGGCTAAGAGAGAAACCATCGAAGAACAGAGTTGAGAAAAAGGAGTGCATCGAGATAGATTGTAAGTCCATATTACAAGTTTAGGGAGAGGAACAATACTCTACCAGGAAAGTAGGAGGAAGTCCATTAAAGGACGTAAAGGAACTGGGAACCTTGGAGGTTTTCAAGTCGAGAAAAGTCACAGAAGAGTCTACGCAGGACTCTGCAAGGAGTGCAAAAAGCGTTCGAGAACAACCTAAGTCTCAAAAGGAGAATTTTCACTAAGTGTGCAAAGGATTCAAGGAATTTTCTAAGTCCCAAAGATAGTGAAATCATCCATCGTCGAGGAGGAGACAGGTGGCAGAAGATCGAGAGGTTTGGGAGCTAGAACTTCTGAAGGTTTGCTGAGAGAAAATGAAGATCTACGTGAAGTCATGAAGAGTGATTTAAATCCAGACCGTTGGATCTAGGGAAGGTACATGGTAGATATCTACACACTTTGGAGGAAGAACCCTTCAGAAAAAATTCGAGGAGAGAATACTTGAAGAGCTAGGAAAGTTGAAGTAATCCTAGCCATCCATTGGGATAGTACACGTGGTAAGGGATCCAAACTTCACTGATAGACAAGTCGAGAAAAGAAGAATCTCAAGAAGAGAGGACTCACGAAGTCCGAACTCGCGAATTGATCACAACCATTGATCGTGAGGAGAACATGGACCATAGATCTAGTCCCGAAGAATTCATCGATTTGGGAATCAGGGAAAAGGAGAAAGCAACTCGCAAAAGTTCTCAAGTACGGGATCGTGATGAGTGTTGGCCCATAGTCATAGTCCATGGTCACATAAAGGAGGAAACCTAGCATGGAAAGCTAGCAAAGTTGGCATTAAGAGTTGAAAAGCGTTGAGGAGAGGGTTTGCGGGTGCCACATAACCACACCAAGAAAGTAAAGGGCATGTGTCAAGTTAAATCGGTTCCATCAGGAGCCGAACGAACCATTCGGTTCGGTGACTTGAAAAATCCTAGACCAGAAGGTTGAGTCAGCCCCGAAGGAGAGGAGAGGGAAGGTTGACACCATGTTTTCCATTGGAAAATTATATCTTGGATTATCTCTGACACTAAGGTTTTGTTCAATGAGGAATAGTGCAATTTTTGAAGAGGTGTTCGATTTTCAAGAACATTGTGTCAGGAATTTGTGGGTAGTGTAGTCATGTGCTCCTTGGCCAAATAGACTTCTAGGAGCTTAAAAAACTCTGTTATTCTTCCTGGTTTGGATTTTATGCCCCAGACCAATTTGGCCACATGTCCTTGAATGTCTTGAAGAGGCGAGATGAAACTCACGATAAAACTCAAAAAAGAATTCAGATGGGAGAACCATCAATTAAATTGGATCTAGAGCACCGCGTTTCAACTATGGGGGGCCCTCTGCTATCATTTTTTCCACCAAAAACCCATATCTTGGAGTATCTCTAGCACTAGGGTTTTGGTTAATGAGGCATAGTACAATTTTTTAAGAGGAGGTCATTTTTCAAGAACATTGTGTATGGAATTTTTGGATAGTGTAGTCGTGTGGTCCTTGTCCAAATAGACTTGTGGGATCTTATGGAACTCTGTTCTACCACTCAATTTTCATTTTATGCCCCCAGAACAAATTGGCCACATGTCCCTGAATGAATTGAAGAGGTGAGTTGAAACTTGTGATAAAACTCAAACCCAGACTTGGATGGGAGAAATGTTAGTTGCATTAGATCCAGAGCATTGATTTTCAACTAGGGGGGCCACTCAGCTGTCATTTTTTCCACTGAAAAACCGTATCTTGGAGTATCTTCAGCACTAGGGTTTTGGTCAATGAGGCATAGTGCAATTTTTTAAGAGGAGGTCGATTTTCAAAGACACCGTGTCAAGTATTTTTGGGTAGTATAGTCATGTGTTCTTTGTAAAAATAGGATTTTGGGAGCTTAAATAACTCTGTTATGCTACTCGGTTTGGATTTTATGCTCGTAGACCAAATTGGCCACATGTTCCTAAATGGATAGAAGAGGCGAGTTGAAAAGAGTGATAAAAATCAAACCAGGACTTGGATCGGGGAATGGTCAATTCCATTGGATCCAGAGCATCGGATTTCAACTAGGGGGGGAGCCTCTACTGTCATTTTTTCTTTCATAAAACCATATCTTGGAGTATCTCCAACACTCCTCAGTTCTTATTACATATGTTTAGGAAAGGCATGTCAAGGAAATCCAACTGAAGGCAAGGCATGGAAAGTGATAAGGAAAGTGAAGGAAAGGCATGCCATGGCAAGTGATGAGTCAAGGAAAGTGAAGGAAAGGAAAAGCAAGTGAAGGAAAATCATGACAATTGAAGGCAAGGCAAGTGAATGAAAGGAAATACATGGCAAGTAAATTCAAGGCAGGGGAAGGAAAGGAAAGTGAAGGAAAGCCATGGAAAGAAAATTGAAGGAATGTAAGGGAATGAAAAGTGAAGGCAAGGCAAGGAAAGTGAAGGAAAGGCAAGGAAAGGAAAGGCGAGGCAAGGAAAGGTAAGTGAAGGCAAGACATGGAAAGTGAAGGAAAAACATCGCAAGTGAAGGAAAGGCATGGAAAGGCAACTGAAGGAAAGGTAAGGCATGGAAAATGAAGTTAAAGCATGGAAATGAAAGTGAAGGAAAGGAAAGGCATGGAAAATGAAGGAAAGGAAAGGAAAGACAATGCAAAGAAAGTGAAGGAAAGGCATGGAAAATGAAGGAAAGGAAAGGAAAGGCAATGCAAGGAAAGTGAAGGAAAGGCATGGAAAGGCAAGTGAAGGTAATTGAAGACAAGCCATGGAAAGGAAAGTGAAGGAAAGGAAAGGAATGGAAAGTTAAGGCAAGGCATGGAAAGGAAAGTTAAGGAAAGGCATGGCAAGGAAAGTGAAGGCAAGAAAAGGCATGGAAAGTGAAGGAAAGGCAAGGAAAGGAAAGGAAATTTAAGGCAATCCAAGTGAAGGAAATGCATGGAAATTGAAGGCAAGGCATGGCAAGGAAATTGAAGGCAAGGAAAGACATGTAAAGTGAAGGAAAGTAAAGGAAGGGAAAACAAGGAAAGAAAAGGAAAGTTAAGGAAAGGCATGGAAAGGAAAGTCATGGAAAGGCAAGTGAAGGAAAGGCAAGGCATGGAAAGTGAAGGAAAGGAAAGGTAATGAAAGTGAAGGAAAGGGTAGGAAAGGAAAGGAAAGGAAAGGAAAGGAAAGTGAAGGAAAGGAATGGTAAGTGAAGGCAAGGCATTATAAGGCAAGTGAATGAAATACAAGGCATGGAAAGTGAAGGAAAGGAAAGGAAAGGAAAGTGAAGGCAATGCATGAAAAGGAAAGTGAAGGCAAGTGAAGGCAAGGCATGCATAGGAAAGTGAAGGCAAGTAAAGGCATGGCCAGTGAAGGCAAGGAAAGATAAGGAAAGGAAAGGAAAGGAAAGGCAAGGAAATTTAAGGCAAAGCATGGAAAGTAAAGGCAATTAATGCCAAGAAAAGTGAAGGAAAGGAAATGCATGACAAGTGAAGGAAAGGCAAGGAAATGGAAGGAAAGGCAAATAAAGTGAAGGAAATGCATGGCAAGGTAAGTGAAGGAAAGTGAAGGAAAGGCATGTCAAGTGAAGGAAAGGAAAGTGAAGTCAAGGAAAGGAATGGAAAGTTAAGGAAAGATAAGGCAAGGCAAGGAAAGGGAAGGTAGGGGATGGAAAGGAAAGTGAAGGTAAGTCAAATGAATTCAAGGAAAGGAAAGAGAGGGCAAGGAAAGACAAGGAAAGGAAAGGAAAGTGAAGGCAAGGCATGGAAATTTAAGGAAAGACAAGGCAAGGCTAGGAAAAGAAATTGAAGGTAAGGAAAGTCAAGACAAGGCAATGGAAGTGAAGGAAATGCATGGCACCTGAAGGAAAGGCATGACAAAGAAACTGAAGGCATGGAAAGGAATGGAAAGGAAAGGCATGGAAAGGAAAGTGAAGGAAAGGAAAGTGAAGGCATGGAAAGGCAAGGTAAGGCAAGACACCTTCTCCATAATTCTCCCATTTCTCATGCCCAAACTAAAAATAGTTCCAAATGTGTGGTACCTTTAGTTTTTTGTGAAACATAAACAACCATTGAAATAAACAAGAATTTTTAAACCGACTTGCGCAACCATATGACCAAATCCAATGTTTATCCATCTATATGTTATTCTCCTTCAGGTGATTTTAGAACAAATGAAAACAATGTTGTACATAGGCTAAGTCATGGCATCAATCATCACTTATGTAGAAATGATACTCTTTCAATATATCTCTATTTTTTTCATTACTATCCGGTCCATACATGTACGTGATATGTGCCATTATGATGACATTCTCTGAGTCATAACATTGTCTTTGAATCTCATTTTCTAATTAAAGGGTGTAGTTCTCAGCAAAATCAACCATTGATAACATAGTACCAATAAGAAATGTATCTCTGCATATTGTAAAATGATCATCCTGCCATCGAGCCACATGGACATGCTGAGCATAATGTCATGTATTTTTGAAAAAATTCTTCATGAAGTCACAAACTCGTACTTGGGAAGTAAGAAATTGTATCTGTAATCTTTAATTTCCTCCATCAATATCATATGTCACATATTTGGGGATTTTCAAGGAAACCTCCTTCCTCCCCAATTCAAACTCATCGCTTACATGGATACACTTTATTAGTAATGCCATTCCACTGCACTTGGGGCATGTCCTATCTAAGCATGCATTTTGATAAAATGTAAAACCCTATGGCCTTGTACACATGATGTTGTGAAAAAAGTCTCTAGATGACGATGGTGGTAATATAACTGGGCATTCCTGCAAAAGGGTGTTGTGCAAAACACAGAAAAATAAAATAAAAAATAATATATATATATATATATATATGTGTGTGTGTGTGTGATAATAATAACCATACTCAATGTGATATCTACAACAACACGTGTTACAAATTGTGTTTATTCGAACATACCAAGGCTTGCATTTATTTAAATATATTTGGCCTAAGTTAAGTGTGCTATGTATTGTTCTAAATCTCTCATACAATTATGTCTGTGTAATGTCAAGATTGTGTTTAATATGGGGTTCATGGTCCCTATATCCTCTTCTAAATTTTAGTACATCTTTTTGGTTGGAAGAAGTCCTTGTGTTATCATGCCATAAATAATGAACTAGTCCCTTAAATTCTCCAATTAAATTCATTTCAGAATGAGGTATACTTCCAGTGAAGACCGACAAATCTGTTGGGGCACCTGTGTCAAGGATATCTCTTCTATGAGAATACTTTCTAAGGGTTTTGAAATTGCATTTCAAGAGGTGAGAGGTTTGTTGTAGAAAATGATGTTTTCCTTTAATCTTGCTAACAATTGACTGGGACAATACACATTAGGTTGCGTTGCAGTATTTAGAACGATAATTATTACCAATTCTTTGAAAATAATCTACAAGGTTTCATACTATATGATGACTTGTTTCTACACTGTTCAATGTTTTAATCCCTAAAATTCTCCTAACAATGGTCAAACTTCTATATTTTAACAAAGATAAAAATAATTGACATTTAACAGCATCGGATTTTGGTTCAAAATATTCTTGAATGATTTTATAAGAGTGATAACGAATAGTACAGTTAGGTAACTTACCTTCAAGTGATTATAGACCACTTTCATCGGCCTAAATGCATTTAAGATTTATTCTTTGTGTAGTGCTCAATCTAGGTAGGGACGATGAACCCCTATTCTGGGACTCTTGACTTCCTTGTTGTGGAGTTAAAAATGTTGCAGTTCTTTCCCCTTCAATCATCAACAGAACAACTGTGGGAGGAGACTGAAAATTTGACTGTCCAACAAGAGATTTTACCATAGGACCTTCCTCACCGCAATGTTGTACATCAGTTGCTTCTCTAATTTCATCCATTGTATAATCAACTCCAAGCAAATCCTCCATCATTTGTTCATCCACAAAATGTTGTCTTGATGAGATTTTGTTTGGATTTCTCTCTAATGAAATCTTGCACTTTGCTTCTGTTGATGGAGGAGAAACATTAGTGAAATCTATTTCTCTAGAAATTGGATTTCCCTTATGTGAAAGCCTACTCTTTGACATAGGTAACTTTTATTTTTCTCTTTCTTCTTCTACCTTTTCAATTGGTTTCTTTTTTCTTGAGGAATTTATATCTCGAATCCGGTGGTTCCCCATGTTTAAAGATAAGAATTGTCTTCCAAACACCCACCAAAAATTTGTATTTGTATTATGTAAGAGGGAACAACCAAGTGGATATTTTTTTTTTTGTATTACAAAAGAAGACACATCTAATAATTCCAATTCCAATTGCACGTGGACAAATTTTTCTTCCAATTCCAAGAAGATACAAACAACAATTTCAATTGCACTTGGACAAATTTTTTTTCCAAGTCTAAGAAGAAACAAGAAGATACAAACAAAAATTCCAATCGAACTTCCACAAATTTGTCTTCAAATTCCAAGAAGACACAATTACATACAAACAACAATTTCAATTGCACTTGACAAAGTTGTCTTCCAAAATTTCCTGCAATGCTCTGGAAATAGCACAAAAGTATTTATGAATCTAATAAGAACACTAAAAAAAGTAAAACTTGTCTATGCAAGATTGTTTTGTCTAAAGCTATCGCATTTTTTATCGAGCATGAGATAGATGAGGTGGGGTGTGATTGACACCAAAAAATGCCCAGCAGGAATGTGCATTCCTTCCTAGAACACATGCACACTAAATCACGTGCACATTCTAGGAATGCATGCACATTAGTGTTGAGAATAAACAACCAATTCAGTCAAGTCACACGAGTGTGTGCATGCTCTTAATGAAATGGATATAGAATTTAATATCCACCAAAAATTTTAATGAATAAAATTGTATATGGGTATGGAGACAACTAAGGCCTAAGGGGATAGGATTGAAAGTGTTTTCAAGGATAGATAAATGGTTAGAGAAGAAAGATGTTTGTGATGTGAGTGAAAGAGTTGTACATAAGATATATGCATATTGCACTCAGGGCTCTAGTTAATTTGGGGTTAAGGATTGAGTATACGTAATTCCTAGGCTTAGATGGAGCTAGGGGGGTCTATGTTATTGTCTACATCAAGATCTAGGTCAACATCTAAATCTAGATCTACCTCTATGTGGTGGTATAGGTCATGGTATACATCATGCTCTGGTTCTAGTGAAAAGATATTTGGAGGAATTAAACCTACTAAAATGGAAATTATGACTATTTAGAGGCTTAGAGATTATGAGATTGCATGGCAACCAAATTGAAAATACCTTTTGAAGGAGAAGAGATAGTGATATTACAATGAACTGTTTGGAGGCCTAGACTAAGAAGAGAGAAGGAGGGTGGTACAATGAGAGTGAGACTAACAATGAGAGAGAGAAAACGATGGTATATGTAGGAGAGACAGAGAGGAGAGTTAGTGAGAGGGAGGGGGAGAGATATAGGGAGGAGGGGGGTAGAGAGAGAATGTGTGAGTGCAAGAGGGGGGAAGAGAAATAAATAAAGGGGGGATGGACAAGGAGTGTTTGAGTGTGTGAGATGGATGGAGAGGGAGAGAAAGAGAGAGGGTAGAGATAGAGTGAGGGTAAGGGGGGGAGAGAAAATGGGGAGGGGTAGGTGTATGAGAGAGAGAGAGAAGAGAGATAGTAATAGGGAGGGGGAGAGAGAGAGGGATGGAGGAGCGGGTGGAGAAAGAGTGAGACTGATTGTGAGAGGAAGGGGGAGATAGAGAGATATAAAGAGAGAAATGGAGGGAGTGTAGAGGAGAGAGAGAAATAGGTGGTATATGTAGGAGAGAAAGAGAGGAGATATAGTGGGATGGAGGGGGAGAGATAGATGGATGAGGGGGGTAGAGAGAGAATGTGTGAGTGTGAGAGGGGGGAAGAGAAATAAAGATAGGGGGGTTGTACAAGGATGGGGTGGAGAGAGTGAGATGGATTGTGAGTGGAGAGATAGTGAAAGGGAGGGGAAGAGAGAGAGGGAGGGTGGGAGGAGGGGGTGGAGAGAGAGAATGAGACTAATTGTGAGAGGAAGGGGGGAGATAGAGGCAGGGAGGGTAGAGAGATATAAATATATTAATGGGGGATATAAAGTGCATGTGTGGGAATGTGGGAGAAAGAGAAAGGTAGAAAAAGAGGGGATGTATAGAGTGAGAGAGTGAGAGTATGGGGGGTCTATGTGAATMTCYAGGTCAACATATAAATCTAGATCTAGCTCTATGTGGTGGTCTMGGTCATGGAGGGAGMTAGTGAGAGTGMGAGAGTSAGAGKRAGAGWGKMARARKARGRGKGKAWARATCTAGGGGGGTATAGTTGATGGTCTAGGTCTAGTTCATGTTCTAGGTCATGGTCATGTTCACATMATTACTYRTATAAGTAAGATTCCATTAGAAKAAGAACAAAAACATAACACTCAYCTTACATGCGAGGCTACATTTATTTGTTACACATGTATCCTTTATTTTCTGTGAGACATTCCTAACCTTTAGATGGATAGAGAGAGGGAGTTATAACTAGGGGAAAAAAGGAGGAGGCAGGGGGGAGATAGATACAAAGGAAAAGAGAGAGTGAGAGTGAGACTAACAACAAGGAGAGAGAGAGTCAAAATTAGTGTGAGGGGAAATGGGGAGATAGAGGGAAGGGGGGATATAAATATATAAAGAGATAAATGGGGAGAGAGTATATGAGACATGGGGAGGAGGATATAGTGAGAGTGATACCAACAATAATGAGAGAGAGAAAGAGGTGGTAGATGTAGGAGAGAAATATATGAGAGATAATGGGAGGGAGGGGGAGAGATAGAGGGAGGAGGGGGGAGAGAGAGAATGTGTGAGTGGAAGGGGGGGAAGAGAAATAATTTAGAGAGGGGGGTTGGAAAATGTGTGTTTGAGTGTGTGAGAGGGAGGGAGATGGAGATAAAGAGAGCAGGAAGAGAGAGTGTGAGAGAAAGGGGGGATACATAGTGGGGAGGGGTGGATATATGAGAGAGAGGGAAGAGACATAGTGTGAGGGAGGGGGAGAGAGAGAGAGAGGGAGGAAGGCATGGAGAGAGATTGAGAATGATAGTGAGAGGAAGGGGGGATACATAGTGAGGAGGGGTGGATATATGAGAGAGAGAGAAGAGACATAGTGTGAGGGAGGGGGAGAGAGAGAGAGGGAGGAAGGCATGGAGAGAGATTGAGAATGATAGTGAGAGGAAGGGGGGAGATAGATGGAAAGGGGGGAAGAGATATATAAAGAGAGACACGGGGGGAGAGTAGAAGAGAGAGAGGGAGAGGGATATAGTGAGAGTGAGACTAATAATGACAAAGAGAAAGTGGTGGTATATGTAGGAGAGAAATAGAGGAGATATATAGAGAGGGATGGGGAGATATAGAGGGAGGAGGGGGTAGAGAGAGAATGTGTGAGTGTGAGAGGGGGGGAAGAGAAATAAATATAGGGGGGATTCACAAGGAGTGTTTGAGTGTGTGAGATGGAGGGAGAGGGAGACAAAGAGAGTGGGTAGAGAGAGAGAGTAATAATAAGGGGGGAAGATAAAGTAGGGAGGGGTATATGTATGAGAGAGAGAGAAGAGAGATAGTTGGAGGGAGGGGGAGAGAG
>JASDQU010817875.1:2648-21431 GCA_032191745.1 Picea mariana
GCTCTCAACGGAACCATCTTAAGCATGCCTTATACGCAATCCCTGTAGCACTTTGCCTCTGTGTCTTGACACCTTTTTCCCATGGAGGATTTTTCCCGAGTGTCCTTTTTCTACATATGTCCCTTTGCCCTGAGCATCCCTGTGTTCTGTGTGCTTGGAACTAGTATGTTTGCGATGCTCGATCTTCCTTTGTAACATAGCATTCTTTTATTCTTTTTCAAGCTTTCCAAAATTATTGAAAAAGACAAAAAAATCAAATATACCCCAAAAAGAGGAAGGGAAAAGTATTTTCTTTTTATTGGCAGCACAATGAGTCACCCTTGGATAAAACACATCTTTTTGTTTGTTCGTCAAATATCTGGGATATAGTATGACCTTAGGAATTTGTTCTCATAGAGTTGTGCCCTCCTTCATTTGGTTATTCTTCCAAACATATGGAGAGTTAACGTTGCCTCTTGCATTGTCAACTTATGTCAATATCATGTTGCCTGAGTCTCATCATTTGTCGTGCTACTGTCCAAGGGAATTTTTTACCAAGCTCCTGTCGACCTTTCTGCAGTTTGTCTCTTGCCCTCATGCCTGACCATCCTAAAACACCAATCAAAATCCTTGTTCAAAATCAATGAAGTTCTCTTCCTGATCACCAAGATCCTCTTGTCTATTCAGGACGAGTTGTCAAAGACCTCTGGTTAATGAATTCGTACACTCACATTACACTCTTACCCGAGTTTTGAAGATCTTGAAGCTATTGCTTGAGCTCTAAAATCATCATCTCCAACCATCAGACGATGCTTAGCTTCTTGAAGATGGATACTATACATGTATATATTTTGATTTTGAGATGTATATCTGCTATGTATTGCTCGTGGCTACACTTTATATCGTTATATGACATGGATCTGCAATCTATTTGATTGGCAACCATGATTTTAGTTTTTTATCTCGAGCATGGGTATGCCTGCCTCGGAGAGACAAAATGTTATTTTGCAGATGGCAGCTCTTGAATACAGGTCCCTGGGATCACTCACAATGTCGAAGATGGCTCGCAGGCCAAAGAAGGAACAAATGTAGAATCAAGCTCACAGGCCAAGATATTTTCATCAAATTTAACATATCTTCTAATAGTAATTAAATTAAAATGAGGTTGAAGAACTTTGTCACCTTTGACATCTTCAAAATATCCAATATTGTGAACCAACTTAGTTCACTTATGAAAATGTCCAATGTAAAAAGGATAATAGGTTAAAATCCATATCAGACAGTAATAATAAATAATTGAATAATATATGATGAATGAGATGATTACAAATGAGAAATGAGAGTTTTATATACACCCACACACAGGTTCCCTTTCATAAGAGACATGACCTTTCATATGAGGTGCCTCTTTGTTGGCCCTTGACCAAGTTTTGGGAGATTCTTGGTCATGTTGACCTATTTTGGACTTCGATAGCATGTCGAAAGAGGAGCGCAAGACGAAGTAGAGATCACAAGATCTCAGCCCATTTTTGAGTCATTTTTGGGTTTTTGGAAATATGTAATGGGAATGGGATGTCAGCCCATGGGTTTACCCATGTTTAGGCCTATTTTTTAATATGTAAATAGATGCTTAGGCAAGATAGAATTAGAGGTGCATCTATGTCATGTATGCAAGATAGATAAGTGCTAAGTGAAAATAGAGTCTATAAGTGCTTTGTTCATGACCGTAAGAGACTTGCAGAGCTAAGTGCAAGTGGTTGTAACAGACTGTGAAGTGATTTGTGTTGTAAAACAAGGAAGGAGGATATAGCGAGGTGTGCAGATCTCCTGTCTTAGACGAAGTAGGGTTTTGAGGCTCTGTGCTTGTAACCGATTGACTGAATACAATAAAGAAGAAGAGTCGGTGGATGTAGCCCCAGGGTGGGGGTGAACCACGTAAACACTGTGTTGTCCTTCTTTGTGCTTGTCTTGATGTGTTTATAACTTCTCTTGCTAAGTGCTATGATATATATAGATAGATTTGCTTATGCTTTGTGCTATGAATGTTAGATATAACCTCCATGAATGTGCTTAGTTCTTGCTTCTTCTAGATATGATCCATCGGCTTGTGCTAAGTGCTTAATTACATTAGATATGGATATATGCTGCAATACTCTATCTTCTCTATGAAGTTGGTGTAGACCCACTCGGCCCTCAGGTCGAGGATCCACTTACAGGATCGTTCTTCGTTTCCCTTTGAGTCGGATCGGCTCTTTCAATTCCTTGCTTGAATCTTCTTTCTTTTGATCCACAGGTCCTTTCGAAAGCTTCCCTGGCGCAAACGGCACTAGGTGCAAGCTCCCCCTTCTCCACGTGACCACCGTCCAGGCTTCCCACTAGTGCTTCTCGCCTTTTACCACTTAGAAAATTGAAAGGTTGGACTTCCATCCCCTTATCCTATGAACCCCCAAGACACGAAAAGTCAATGGGGTGTTGACTCTCTTCAATGAACAACGCATGTCCGCCTGTCTATTCCATGGGCCCACCTTGTGATTCTGCCATGTGTTCCTTACGCTCCACTTCGCTCCCTGAAGTAATATCTCCTTTGTATCACAACACCCAAAGTTTCGAGATCCCAAACTCCTCAATACTTCTTATCGCATCTCGTGACCTCATGACTTTTCCTTCTAATCTTCAACTCTTCAACTGTCGAATTCTGACACGTCGTCCACGCGGTCCCACAACGGAACTTCTCGCCCTTTCGGGACTTCGCCTTTCGCAACCTAGAGTACCCAACCTTTGGGCTCTCACCTCACGAACCTCCAAGTTCGCAAGATCTCTAGATCTCTGCCACCTGTCCTCCCCAGATGGATGGCTCTGATCCACTCACCACTCACTACTCGCCTTTCGTGACTTCGTGAAACTTGATGCAAAACCTTTGACCCTTCAACTCACAAAACCATGAAATGAGATTTCGCGAGCGATCCAACGACCCTGGCTGACTTGGATCCTACGAGCCTAATTTCTTTTAAGCTTATGCTTGAGGAAATCTCACCGTAACGTACCTTCTTCTCTGGAAGATCTGATGGCTCTTGTGACTTCGCGAATTCTTCTCAAAGAATTCCAACCGTTCGTTTCTTCTTGGACAATTCCTGCGAATTTAACCAAGTATTTCTCTGCGGAACTTACCCACCTGCAACGCAAAATTGCTACGCCTCCTTTCAACGCTTCAAGGCACCAACCGTCTGTGATTTTCTTCGACAACTGCGAAGACCCTATCCCTCTTGAGATTTCTCCAACTCCGAGTCTTAAAGAAGACTCCCGCACGCACTCCTTGTGGTGAATCTTTCAATTACTTCAAAGAATTGAAGTCCTTCGACTTTGCGCACTCCCTGCAGTAGTAGTCCTTCAACAATTTATCAGGTTCGCAAACTCTGAGACTTTACTCGGCCTGTGCACACCTTGCATGGCTCCTGTGCTCAACTTGCACTTCTGCGAGAATGAGAAATTTTTTTATCCCTCTTAAGCTTTTTAGAGATGAACTCTAACTTCTATCAACGCACTCCTTGGGACAAATTTCACTGCACTCCTTGCAGGAATTTTACTCACTCAGGCAGAGAAATAATTGAAACTCATTCCTTACTCTCCCTCCCAGATTTCAAAAATTTAACAAGAAATCATACACATATGGCATAAACAACAAATGCATGACAGAAGGAGTAAAACATTCATGAGCATAACATTCAACAATGCATACACAGAGAATATATGAGAACCATGAGTCTGAATCAAGGCTTTTTGTATTAATCTAGAACTTCTGTACATGGAATTCTTCTACACAACTCTCTGCTTCTTCTCTTCTCTGCTCTATCTTGAAAATCATGTTACAACTATAATATGAGGGTGTCTATATCTCGTTTCCATCTTGCTCTCTAAAACTGTCTAATCTAGAATGAAATTCTATCTACCTACATTCATTACACATAAAGGCTCCTATCTACTATGGACGAGAGCGGATCACTCAAGGTCCTTTTACAATAATACAAGCATGCCTCTACTTAATGACTTCATTAATATTTCAAAACATTTTCAAAAAATGTGCTCGGTTCTTTTCCAGCTGTCTCTTATCTCCGTGTTGTCTCGCTATTGGCTATGCTTGCACGCCCTTGTGATGCTCTTGCATCAGAAGTAGATATTGGTTGTATAATAATTAACTGACGTTGTTAAGTGCCTTGTTAAGTATTATAATCACAGATCTGTGTCCCAGCTAAGGTTGCAAACACTTGTCTCACAACCACCCCTGCCTCTACCTTGGGTGAGAATTCATCTGCTTCATAGGTTTTGCCAAAAGGGATGATAGTTAGCGTTTTGTTGGTGAATTGTTGTAGCGTTGAACCCTGGGTCTGCCCCTGTGCGAAAAAATGGTTATGTTGTCGGGACCTGAAACTGTGATTGTTAGGAACTGAGAAAGAAGAAGCTTTGTGCAAAGATTCATCCTGAAGTTGTGAAATCTCTGTGCATAGATCTGTCACTCTAGTGTGCAATATTCTACTTGATTTATAAAGCTCTGTGCTCTAAGAAAGGTAAAAATGAGAATTTCAGGTTAAAAGAAGCAATATCTTAAAGCTTTGTGCTCCAAGAAAGGTAAAAGTGAGAATTTATGGTTAAAAGAGGTAATATATGCAAGCTTTGTTCTTTGATAAAGGTAAGAATATTGAAAATTTTTAGATCTGAAAGCTTTGTGCTTTGTAGAACTAAGATAAGTGGAATTTTTTGTTTCTAGAGTATGGGTCTAGGTATGTTGAAAATAGTCTGTACTAGTTTGAAAACTAGGGTATTGATAGATGAAATAATATTTGATATGAGTAGATCTGATAAGAATAGTGAAAGATATGTTATACCAATGCATAGAAAGAATGTTTGGACTAACCAGTGGATGCAAGATCCTAGAAAGAATTTGTTGCAGGTTATCCCCTATGATCCTAGCGCATAGTACCAAAGAAGTTGGGGATCATTTAAAAGAAAGAGAGGATTAACCCTCTGTTACAGCTACAGAAGACTAGGACATCTTGCTAATGAATGCCTTGGAAAAAGACCTAGCTATATTTGTTGCAAAGATATGGACCATGAAGTGTTGGATTGCCATAGAATGATTGCTAAGCTTGAAAGAATGAATCTGAACCAAGAAAACCCTAAGGTAGATCCAGAAATAGAAGAATCCTAGAAAGAATCAAAGAAAGTATTGTTATAGATGAAAGAAACCCTGAATGACCACCGACATATCAACTTATCAGAGATCTTCAAAGAAAAAGAATGCATCAAAGAAAGAATAGGAGACTTTGACATTGACTGTGTTATGGATGAACAGACACAGGTGAATATCATGACAGAGAGAACTTGGGAAGCTATAGGGAGCTTGCTATGATTCCTTCATTAGGAGGAGTAGGATTGTTCATAGGAAAACTAGTAAACCTATGTGGAAGGCTCGCTTAGATACCTATGAGTGAAAATGGAACTTCGACAGAAGAATATTTTGAGATTATTAAATTTATTGAGGACAACGCCCCGTTTACCATGTTAATAGGAAAACCTTGGATTGACAAAGATCGAGTCAAATGAAAGGAAGAAGAAGAAGTTTTGGAGTAGAAGAAACAAGAGTTAAACAATTTCATGACTAGAAGGCTCGCACACTTGATTGAAGAATAGGAGAACAGATCAAATCTATTTACCACTAGAGACCTGGATATTGAAGTTTCAAGAACACTAGAACAACCACAGGAGACTGAAGTACCTATCCCAGATAAAGAAGAGGTATTACCCCTGAGTCCTAGGAAAGAAACTCAACAACGTGCAATGACTATGTCAAAAGGAGATAAGAATCAGAATGGAAAAAGGAATACTGAGACAAAGCTCACTGGAAAGAAGGCTAGAAAGATAAGTAAGAAGAAGGCTAAGACTGAAAATTTACAGAAAGTTCCAGAGGGAACTTCACAAGAGGGAAAACTTCACAATTGGAGCTTCATCGGGATATCAGAACAACAACACATGGCACTTTGCCATGGTGAAGTAATATAGTCATTGGGGAAATTATAACCATTTGATCGACGCTTCGAATGGGAAGAAAGGCAATTATGGTTTGTCATCAGACCGTTGGACCATGCCATAACGGACAGAACAGGGTTAATGGATTCTTCATATCCATTGCAAGCGAACCATTTTCGAGTTACCTATTTATCCTGTCATGCCATGCACCGAGAAAACTTTTTCTAATTGAGAATTTGACCCCACAAACTAAGCCGAGTTTATACAGTGATCGTCATGCTTTGGATCTCTATCTCACTACTGTATCTAAGTTATTATCCGAACCCACAATTGTTAACCCCGAGTGTGTATGTTAGATTAATTGAGCGTCATAGAGAAATGTTTTGAAGAAGTTTTGATCGACTTGATGATTGAGAGAGTCATGTCGTTGTTTGTAGGTATCCAAGCTTCATCCACGAGAACAGTGCAAGTGTCTTCATCCACTGCTCGTGGAGCAGGATCGTCCCGACCGTATGACGAGAAGCGAACTAAGCACAGGGATGACTTAGCGAATGATAAGTTGATTCCAAGCATCTTACCTACCTATATACCACCTTTGAGCGGTGTTGTAAACTTCGACAGCATACCTAGATATTTTGAGTATGCCTTGGTCACTACATACCTCCCAAAGGGATACGCGCAGTTCATGCAGACCAAGAAAAGATTGCAGCGTTGAATTTTAGCGACTTCAACCTCGGTGATCGGAAAGTTTACAACATGCTCACCCCGCATAAGTACCTAACCAGAAAAAAGGGAAAGAATTTGAAGATCCTCCCTCGGTCATGGACCCATAACCTTGTGCAGTCCACCCTACTGAACATTATGAATATTCTTTACTTTGGACGACACCAGGAGGTGAATGCATGTGTCAAACTGTTGTTGTCTTGTTACCATGGAGGTTATCTATGGTTAAACCATCATATCATAGTGGATCCAATGTTGATCAATCAGATCACAGAGCTTAGTATGCAAGGCCCTGACCCACAGGATTTCTATCTTGGAAAATCCATGGACCGCGCTCTCACACAAAGAATCAAGGACACCTACAGCGATGTCAAGAAGGGAACGCGAGGATACAAGGTAGCCTCTATCCAGAGCGGCGTAGTGCACCTCACCTATCAATTGATCGCAGGAAATTTAGTATGAAGGAACCGACCCACCCAAGTCACTGGTTTTGTAGTCGACCTCGTAGGGAAGTGTGCAGAGGGCCTACAAATGAATTGGGTTAAGTACTTGGTGAACCAGTTGGAACTAGACTACATAGAAGCTCAAGATCAAGGATATGAATTCCATTTCAACTAGATTTTGATCCTGATCAATTTCATCACCTAGGAGATGCTGGAAGGTGCAACCTTCCCAGACATCGAGCCCTTTGAACCTTTGGCTGCAAAGTTCAGTACATTGTGGTATTCCAGTGAGATGAATAAGCAATGGAAGTCAAATGTTGTGGTCCACACATACTACAACTAGTTGAAGGTATCCATATAGTCTACGCCTCACATAACTCCGAATACTTTACATAGGTTTCAACCTTTGATGAAGTTCAGCGCAGACTGCCATTTCATTTATATCACAGCACGTGCCAATGAAAATAAGGAACAACTGCAGTCCTACTACAAGATGACATAGGAGGAATTGGAGGATATCACCAAGGAATGCTCGAAAGACCTCCTTATTCTAGTAGATCCTGCAGAGATGTCCGACATAGACATCCCAGAAACTACGCAGGATACACCTGGGCCTAGCAAGATAAAGAAAACTGAAGAGGTTCAGGATTTAGACAATGCATCCATAAAGACTGCTTCCATCTCACCCGAGCAAGGAGGTGATGGTGGAGATATAGATGGCACAGAATTTGAATAGAAGAAAGGTGAGATTACACCGCCTAGAGATGAGAAGGACCCCTCGAAGAAAAGGAAGTTTTTCCCCCAGAATCCTTCCTCTCGAAATAAATCTAAAGCTTCTATGACCAAAATGCAGACTACCCTCACCTCATATGACTTTGATTTCATTATAGTATCCATGAATTATGATTTTCTAGAGATATCAGAAAATAAAGAGGCTAAGAAGGAGGATATGTACAACCGAATTGAGGTTGAGCTCCAAGGGTTATAGTAGGCACTACAGTCCAACCTCACAGTCTCCACTACACCTCTACCATTAGGAACACCAGAACTGGGAGATGAGCCAGCTCAACTCCACTGAATAGATGATACAGTCAAAGCTCACCTTCGACGAGCAAAGGAAGAAACAACGCAAGCCACCTAGGATTTGACACAAGTACAAGGAGTCCTTGTATAACAACACAGTACTGTAGAATGGGAGAAGATTTCTCTCTAGAAAAAGTTCAACGAAGAAAAAGACCAACTATAGAAAGAAAAGGAACAGTTGCTCGTGGAGCAACTCGAAGTAAAGGAAATGGTCAATGGATAACTTCTCTCTGTAATAGTCATAGAAGTAAAGGCCAAAGAGAGAGTCCCACAGCAAGTAGTGAAACTTGAAGAAGTGATCCAGTAGCTACAACAATGCATAGAATATTTGGAGCTATGTGAAGTACCTGAGACCCCTCAAGATGTAAAATACCAAAGAGAAGTAACCGCCAGGAGCATAGTTGAGAGACTGAAGGCTCTTGCTGGGGAATGTAAGCAGCTAAGTAACCACAGTGCCCAAACATATCATAACCTCACCGAGAATCCAGAATTGCAGGCACTAGAGTCACAACTCAAGGAAGCAAAACAACATGCAGACACACTACAGGCACAGTTGAAGGCCCTGTCAGCTGTAGATAGAATGAAGAGATCTCAAGAGCAGCACACCGCCCAACAACAAATCCATACGATCCAGAGAAAATTTATGGAAGTCACTCAATGGCTCCAACCAGTAAAAGATAATGCATTCCAGTTATTTACAGAGGTCGAGAGATGAGGAGCAGAGATAGAACAGGTTGTCACCATAGCAGTATAGTGCCTAGAAGGACCAGTGAATGACATTGTAATCCAGGAGTTCATTGAGCAAGAGGTCGTAGAACAACAGCAGGTCAAAGCAGCTCAAGCCAGGCTTGAGGCATTCGAGGCAAAACTAGTCAGACAAGAGTGACTTGGGACAAGTCACAGGTGAATGTTGGGGGCCTGTTGGCCCTTGACCAAGTTTTGGGATATTCTTGGTCATGTTGACCTATTTTGGACTTCAACAGCCTGTCGAAAGAGGAGCGCAAGACAAAGCAGAGATCACGGGATCTTAGCCCCTTTTTGGGTTTTTGGGAATATGTAATAGGAATGGGATGTCGGCCCATGGGTTTACCTAGGTTTAGGCCTATTTTTTAATATATAAATAGATGCTTAGGCAAGATATAATTAGAGGTGGATCTATGTGGTGTATGCAAGATAGCTAAGTGTTAAGTGCAAGTAGAGTCTATAAGTTCTTTGTGCATGACCGTAAGAGACTTGCAGAGCTAAGTGCAAGTGGTTGTAACATGATGTGAAGTGATTTGTGTTGTAACACAAGGAAGGAGGATCTAGCGAGGTGCGCAGATCTCCTGTCCTAGGTGAAGTAGGGTTTTGAGGCTCTATGCTTGTAACCAATTGACTGAAGACAATAAATAATAAGAGTTGGTGGACATAGCCCTAGGGTGGGGGTGAACCATGTAAACACTATGTTGTCCCACTTTGTGCTTGTCTTGATGTGTTTATAACTTCTCTTGCTAAGTGCTTTGATATAGATAGATAGATCTGCTTATGCTTTGTGCTATGAATGTTAGATCTGACCTCCATGAATGTGCTTAGTGCTCACTTCTGCTAGATCTTATCCATCTATTTGTGCTAAGTGCTTAATTACATTAGATATGGATATATGCTGCAATACTTTGTCTTCTCTGCAAAGTAGATATTGGTTGTATAATAATGAACTGACGTTGCTAAGTGCCATGTTAAGTATTATAATCACATATATGTGTCCCAGCTAAGGTTGTAGACACCTGAGTCTCACAACCACCCCTGTCTCTACCTCGAGTGAGACTTCATCTGCTTCGCAGGTGTTGTCGAAAGGGTCGGTAGTTAGGGTTTTGCTGGTGCGATGTTGTAGCGTTGAACCTTGGGTCTGCCCCTGTGCCAACACTCTTCATTGGTAATTAATTCTTAATTATAATTTATTCATTATTATTTATATTTATATATTTTATATATATTTATGTTTGTTACATGTCCTTCCCCTTTATAAATGCTTTGTCCCCAAAGTATATATATGGAGAGGATTACGTCTTCATTATGGCTTGTAATGTAGTCACATGATTCTCTATTTTTTGTGTTGTCAGGACTGACCATACGAGACGATGTGAATGGCGAATAGTTGGGAATGTCGTATTGTGAAAGGGTTAGACCATCCTAATTCAATCTTTTGTGGAACATTGCACTTCCACGTTGAATATTGTGCTAGTATCAATATTTTTTTGATGATAAATTAGTCGATACTAGCCTAAGTGATATTGATACTCTAATTGTTTAAGATATATGCTTTTATGATTTAGGTGTCGATAAGGAGTTCCTATAGAATTATTTTCCCTTATGATGTTTGTAGTATTTTCTTGGTTTAATTTATTTATATGATTTTCTTCACACATTGATTTTTCTTGGTTAATTGATGAAGTTCTATTAGTACGTACACTTAGAGTTCCCATAGTTTGTACTTCAACATCCCCATATGTCATTTATTCAACTGGCTTGAAATCTTCTTGAGTTGTGATGTGGATTGGATCTGTATTTGTTCATTTTCCCACAAATTTGATTTTTACTCATGAGGACTTTGATTCTTCCTTTTGGATTTGTTCTAACGTTTTTTCAAACAACCTATAAAATATAAAATAACTAATAATCAATAGTTAATTACCAATGAAGAGACACCTCATATGAAAGGTTGTGTCTCTTATGAAAGGGCACCACTGTGTGGGTATATATACAACCATGATTTTTCATTTGTAATCATCTCATTCATCATATATTATTCAGTTATGTATTATTCTTGTCCTATATGGGTTTTAACCTATTATATTTTTTACATTGGATATTTACATAAGTGAACAGAGTTGGTTCACTGCATTGGTATTAGAGCCTCATTTATGATACTGGCCTTTGGCCATACAAGATTTTATCCACATTGAAAAAAATATTCAAAGTTTCTCTTATATCTAATCGACTGACCACAATTGGCCTTTGGCCATACAAGATTTTAGCCACATTGACAAAAATATTCGAAGTTTATGTGATATCTAGTCGACTAACCACAATTGGCCTTTGGCCATTCTTTGTTGAAGAAACAAAAAGTGATGCTGCTGCAAATTTTAAAGTTTAGAAATTCAGTTAAATAAAGAAAATCATCCTGCTGAAGATTGTATCATATAGAGTATATTACTGTAAATAAATAAATAAGAATCTATTCACTCCAATCTTGAGAAAAAAAGGAAAAAATAAAATTTAATATATATATATATATATATGATCCGTACAACCACCAACCAGTTGCATCGTACTTCAATCTGTACCATAGTTATGTTTGTCGTATTGTCCACTTTCTTGTCGTTCGTACAATTCATTTATTTATGGTATGTACAATTAAATTCAAACTCTTTGATAAAGGCTCTGATACCAATGTGGTGAACCAACTCGGTTCACTTTTGTAAGTATCCAATGTAAAAAGGATAATAAGTTAAAATCCATATAAGAGAGTAATAATAAATAATTGAATAATATATGTTGAATGAGATGATTACAAATGATAAATGAGGGTTATATATATACCCACACAGGGGTGCCCTTTCATAAGAGGCATGGCCTTTCATATGAGGTGTCTCTTCATTATTAATTAATTGTTAATTATTGGTTATTGGTTATTATTTATATATATATATATTATATATATTTATGTTTGTTACATCCAACCAAAATACACTTATCACTTTTAGGCTATAAAGATTTATTTTTCTCATCAGGAATGTGAGCCCATGCTACATTGTCAAAAACACGGAACTGGCTTACATCTCACTTAATTTTATTCCATGCTTCTTCCCATGTTATATTTTTTAGAGCCTTTATGGGAGTGCGATTTACTATGTAATTTGCACAGTTAATAGCTTCTGCCCAATAATTAATACTTAATCCCTTAGATTGAATCATACAATTAGTCATTTCTTTTAATGGTGTGTTGCAATTGAATGCCCTTTGTAGTGAATTAACTTATAAAATTGTTGTTCACATATTCTCCTCCATTATCTATTCTTAACCTTTGAAGTTGATGCCCATATTTGTTTCTATAATGACCTTGTAGGCCAAAAAATTGTCAAACACTTCTCTCTTAAGTTTTAGGAAGTAAACCCAAGTGCGTCTAGAGAAGTCATCAATTTAAGTTAAGAAATACTTKCACCCAAAAAAAGAAGGMAAAGAAAGAGGACCACACAAGTCACTATGAATAGGTTGCAAAGGGGTCAAGGCGTGCCAAGAGGAACATTTGTCAAAATTTTCCCGATGATGTTTTTCGAGAACACAATCGACACAAACACCATCTCTACAAGAAACAACATAAAGACCAGTCACCATCTGTTGATTACATAGTTGCTGCAATGAGCGATAGTTTAGATGACCAAACCTCCCATGCCAAATTTTTCTCAAGTTAGTGCTATGAGAAACAAAAACTAATGGAAAATATGATGACCCAAAGTTGTGAAACTTGTACAACCTGGTAATATCATTCAAGTTGTGAGGACATATTTATGATCTTTTAATCTTTAATTACAACTTGGTGGGGTGAAAACTCTATGGGTTTACCTTCACCTGAATGAGTGATTTGATATACTAATAGAAGGTTGTAGGAAACACTTGGAACACATAATACATCATTGAAATGACCATTATCTACCTGAACTATTCCAGACCCTACAACACTAAAAGATCCATCATCACCAAAAAATATTTTCTTGGTTTTACAGTCATTTAGAGCATAAAATGTGGCTTTATCCTTAGTCATATAATAAAATTATCCATAATAAATAAGGAACTCATAAGAAGAAGAAGTATAATTTGCATTGAAGAAGAAACCAGAAGAAGAAAGTGCATGTCCATGAGAAGAAGAAGAATCAATATTGATTTTGTGCTTCTTGATTGATGCTTCTAAGGCTTCTATATTTTTTAAAAAATTAGAATCCACATGACCATCTTTCCCACAAACGTTGCAATGTCTATCACAAGTATTCTTACTTTTGGATTCTGCACCTTCGTCACTGTTGGCTACATAAGTCACTCCTAGATTGCAGCAGGAGTAAGCCTGAGGCCCATCAATTTATGTCACGATTTGTTTATAAAGGGGGTGATCGAATGGAAGTAAACTCAAAACAATATCGCTCACTCAAAAAACTAGGTTGGAACAGTAAGGACATGTGAGGTCTTGATTTAACTTAAGCCAGTAAATTTGCATAGTGGTGAGTAAGTGAAAGAAAAGAAAGGGAAAAAGTATCAAATATGAGATCCTCTCAGACTAGAGAAACTTCAAAGTAAACCTCAAACGTTGCAGAACTTAATACAATCAAACATGCATTATATAGTTACAACAACACCCAACTGGATCATCCATACCCAAGATTCAGATTCAAAGGAAAAAGGACAGGAGAAGGCTGGCCGCCATTAAACTAGAAATCTCAAAATATCATTCTATAACCAGGGAACCAGAGGCTTTGTTAAAGATTTACAGTTGGGAGCTTTGCTCTACCATCGACATCTTTACAAAAATGGAAAAATTGCCTACATATACCCCAAGCCAATAATCAACAGCAAAACCAAGACTTATCATTTAAAACATTACGTCTGCATGTTTACTAGTAGACTACACCTGTAGTCTCTGGACGATTGTGAGCTTATGTCAGACGCAATCGGACTGTTGGCACCCCGCAGAGGAATTGACTTGTCTCGAGTCCTTTTCTAGGATTTCCATTTATGGTGGAGATGATGTCTAACCACCACCAACCACCTCAATAACTACTTCCTTGGGATTAGGAACAGCCCCGATCAACTCTGCACTCAGACAATGTGGCAGCCTCTATTTGGTGCTGCTCCTTTGCTGGACTGCTACAAGGAGACCCAGTAGGCGGACATGGACGAGACCCTGGCGAGGAGGATGATGTGGTGATGTGACACTAGATGAGGAATGCCACGAGGTATGGATAGAACAAATGTGAACTGGCATGGAACGTGGGGTACAGGTGGGTGAGAGAGGTAAAGTGGAGGAGGAGTAGGGACGACCATATAGGTGGAGGATGAGAGGGACAAAAGGGAAGAGGAATATGATATGGGGGAAGTGGAAACCCAGGGAAAAATGTGGGAAGGAACACCTAGCAGGAGGTGATAGGTGGGAGCGAGAAAAGGGGAAAGAGATGGGCCAGGATGACGCTGAGTGGAAGACACATGGCGGAAGGTGGACGATGGAGGAAAAATGGAGATTTGACAAGGGGGGGGCGGCTTAAAGCGCCCCCNGGACCCCCCCCCCCCTTGTTAAAGGTAGAACGACGAAGGGGGTCTGGAATGGAACCCTAGCCATAGATCTGGGCATGCAGATCCTGGCCACTCAGATCTGCCCACATCTTAGCTTCATATGTCAAGAGTCATCCTTTATGGATGGTTGAGAATTCTCCATGATCAACGGACCAAATTCTTTCAAGAATTCGCTCATCGGGAGTTCTTGCTCCTTTTCTCTCAAAGTCCTGGTAATTGAAACGTGAAGGAGCTCGATCGCGTGCCACCTGTGTCTGCTGAAATGGGCGGCCCAATCTCTTCTACGATATAGGTGATGTCCTCAGCACTAATCCTCATGTAACTTTGCTAATCGTGAATTCTTGCTGATCGTCAATCTACTTCCTCAACAAATCCTGGCCGTTGAAAACGGATCTTTTCCCGCTCACTTGACTTTGAACCCAGAATGAGATTTCCTAAGATATGCACTCGGGCACTTCTAGCATAGGCCACGAATAATATTCCTTTAGTGGGCTTTTATCCCACTTCTTTTCCATTTGCACCATGGGCTTGACTTAGGAGAGAAAACGACCCATACTAGAATTTGTGCTAACATTAGGCTCCATGGGGGATAGAGTTGTCCCTCTGATGCTCTAAGAACTCCTTCTGTAGTTTCAGTGCGTTATCTTTGGGCTATGGAGTTATTTACCAAGCCGAAAACAAACAGAAACTCAATACTTACAAAAAACAGAGGAGCCATCTAAGGCTCAGGAAAAAAATTTCTTCGGGAAATGCCCATTGACTGGGCCATTAAAAACTTCTTCACCCTCCAAATCCTGCAACCTGTAAGTGTTTTTCAAGAATACTTCAGAGATTTTGAAGGGTCCAATCCAAAGGGCGTCAAACTTGCTGTGTTAACCCCTATCCTACCTAGGTGCATCCCACTTAAGCACCAAATCACCCAGCTCAAATTCCTTATTCCTGACCTTCCTGTCAAAGGCCTGCTTGATCTTTTGTTGATGACTATGAGCTATGTCCATTACCTACTCCCTGATCTATTTCACTTCCACCATTTGATGAATCCTTATAACTATATGGTCAGGCTCTCCTTCATGATCCTGAAAGAATTTCGCTACAGGTAAAGTGAGCTGAGTGGGAAAAACAACCTCCATCCCATAAACAAGTTGAAAAGGTGAGGTGCCCAGAGATTTATTTTTTGTCACTCGATCGGCCCATAGAGTGAATTTGAACTTTGAATCCCAAGCCCTTTTATTGTCTTCCAATAATCTTTTAATGAGCTTGATTAGGCTTTTATTGGAAGATTTTTCCAGTCCATTTCCTTGAGGATAATAGGGAGTGGAGTGAATTAGTGAAATCTCGAACTGCTCAAAGAACTTAACCAGAGGCTCAAACTTGAAAGAAGCAGCATTATCAGTGATGATTCTGCTGGGACAGCCAAATCTAGCTATGATATCCTCCAGGAAGCTAATAATTACCTTGTGTGAAGCATTCCTGGTGGGGGCAGCTTCTATCCATTTGGTGAAATAGTCTGTTGCAGTTAAGATCCATCTGTGTTGGCCACTTGAAGGAGGGTGAATTTCTCCAATGAGGTCCAACCCCCACTATTGAAAGGGTGTTGAAGCTACTGCAGGCTTTAGTGGCAAAGATTTGAGTTGTTGCTTTCCTGAGAACCTTTGGCATTTGATGCAAGCTCTGACTTCTCTGCAGACATCAGTGAATAAGGTGGGCCAGTAGTACCCAGCCCTGAGAATTTTGTGAGTTGTGGTCTTCCAAAAATGATGACCTCCACAAAGGCCACTATGGAAATCAAACATAACTTTTTGGGCTTCCTATGGGTTCAGACACCTTAGAAACATCCCTAGAGGGTCTCTCTAGTACAAGGCTTGGTCAATAAGGCAATATCTGACCGCCTTGAGCTTTAGGGATCTTGCCTTGCTTTTTCCCATTCCATCAGGAGGCTTCAACTCTTGCAGAAAGTACAAAATGTCTCTGTACCAGATGCATTCTTCTAGTGATAAGCCACCCTGAGAGATTTTGCTGGGTGACTCAGCTTGTTGATTTCCTAAGCAAGCGTTGGTGAAGCTAACCCCCAGGGCCTTGCAATTGGATTCAGCCAGCAGCTTGGCTAAACCCTGCCCTTTTACCAACTTGGTGGGCTTTATATCCAGGTCAAACTCCAGGATCTTGGCAATCCATTTACCTCTTCTACCATCTATGTTAGGCTGTATAAGGATGTCCTTCACAGAGGTTGAAGGAACGTATGCAGTCACTCTTGAGTGCAAGACATAGACTCTGAAATCTTTGAGAGATTTCACCAAGGCATAGGCCTACTTCTCCATGATATCATACTTGATCTATGCATCTCTCAATGCCTTACTAAAGAAGGAAATGGGTTGCTCTCACCCTTCCTTGTTTTTTTACAATAAGACCACTCATATTGTATCAAAAGAAGCAAAAGAAAAAATTAGGAAATCCTTAGAATAATCAAGACTGATTAGCACAGGTGCCTCAGTCAATGCCCTTTTTATTTGGACAAAATATTCCCTGGGTTCAACAGTCCATTTTACTTTGTTTCCCTTTCTGAGCATGGTTGTGATGTGTTTCACCAACTCAGCAACATTTGAGATGAACCTCCTCAGAAAGTTAATCTTCTCTAAAAAAGCCTGAACTTCCTTTCTAGACCTGGGAAGTGATAGGGTCTGAATTGCCTCTACTCTATTGGGATCAATTCTCACACCCTTTGTTGATACTATATGTCCTAACAACTTCCCCTCCTTCATAGAAAACAAAGATTTCTTGGGATTTAAGGATAGGCCAAACCTCTGGCACTTCAAGAAAACTTTCCTCAAGTGACAGCGATGCTCTTTATCAGACCTAGAGAAGACTGTGATGTCATCCAGATAGATCACCACAAAATGATCTTTCTCCCTGATGAAGGCTATGTCCATGGCTCGTTGAAATGTTGCTCCTTCATTCATTAATCCAAAAGGCATTTTTGCATACATGAATGTGCCCCAAGGAGTAGTGAAGGTTGTTTTTTCTTTGTCCTCAGGCATGATTGATATCTAATTATAGCCAGAAAAATCATCAATCATGGATATCCTAGATGCACCAGTTACCCTCTGCAATATGTGTTCCATGTTGGGCAAGGGATAATTGTCTTTCTTTGAGCTCCTGTTTAGGTTCCTGAACTCGATGCAGAGCTTGATTTCTCCACTTTTCTTCCTCACTGGGACCAAATTGGCTACCCACTCAGAATATCTCAAGGGGACAATGATTTGCGCATCTAACAACTTCTTCACTTCTCTCTCCATGACAGGCAACAACATGGGATTTATTTTTCTTAGCTTCTACCTAAATGGCTTAGCCTCTCCCTTGAGTGGGATCTTGTGTTCAATGACAGATGTGTCATATGTCTTGAGGTCTTCATAGGTCCATGCAAACACATCAGCAAATTCTTTTAATAACTCAGTATATTCATCCCTCTGTTCTCTGGTCAAACTTATTGACAACTTGACAAACTTAGACTCTTCCTGTGTACCGATATTTCACTCTATTGAATCATCATCTCCATTTGAAACCCCACCCTTTACTGCCACATCATTCCCATCAAACAGTCTTTCTAAAGGGACCAGTCCCTTCGGAATGTGATTGCTAGGCAAATGACTAATATGGTGATTAGCAATTTTATTTAAAAATACCTCATGGTGAGGGTGACTTTTGATATCAAGATCCTGATCAATGTGCAATGCAGAAAATTCGTCGACAGACTGAAGAAATTTTTTGATTTCAAGATAGTCTTTGAATACCTTCCAATTCTTGATATTGCCCAGGATGGATGGCCTATATCTTATCTCGACCCCATATTTGATCTTAGGCGACAGAGGGATCCTGAACATACTAGCCGAGACAACTAAGGAATCGGCCAAAGTATTTTCCTCTCTTGGAATAAAAGAAATGTTGAAAGCCGAGAAGAAATTATCAATCAGGTCCCACACCTCATTTTTGTAACCCCTGAGCCGAGGATGCTTAGCCTGATAAGCATTCCTGACTTGCTGGAGTATCAACTCAGCATCTCTGAACACTGCTACCTTCTCAATTCCCCTTTCCTTTGTAGCCCTCATACCCAAAAAAAGAGCTTCATATTCTGCCACATTATTAGTAGCTCCAATTTCCAGCTTGTATGACAGGGGTATGGTTTCCTACCAAGGGGACACAAGAACCACTCTAGCGCCAG
>JASDQU010817876.1:10416-44850 GCA_032191745.1 Picea mariana
TAGCATCCATGCTAGAGGAGTCTAACCACCAAGGAGAAGGACAAGTCGTCGAACATGAACATATATCTATGGGGGATGTGGTTGGGTTAATGAGGTCCTTTCAGAGGATGGTTGAGGCCTTGATTATCCATTTGGATAGAGATGAGGCCATGGCATCAACACCCCCTAAGGGTCCGTCATGCATCCTAGCTGGTACTAGTAGTGTTCACTAAGAACTCTTGAAGTTCAAATTTCCCAAGCTCTTTGGTGCCATGGACGGTGCAATTGTCGAGGCATGGTTGGAGAATATGGTGATATGCTTTCACTTCATGCCTATACCTCCAACATGAAGGTCCGCATGGTGGTATTTCAGCTGAAGGGGAGCGCTCTTCTATGGCAGAAGATGATCCTGCCACAACTGAACATGGTCATCAAAGACATGTCATGGGAATTGTTCAAGTAGCAGTTCCGAGAGAGGTATCTATATGAGGAATTCATTGAGTGTCAACCCAATGAGTTCAACGCCTCACGATAGGGAAAGCGTATGGTGCTCGAGTATGAGGCTCCTTTCATGGAGCTACTTAGGTATGCTCCACATATAAACACCAAGAAGCTTAAGGTCAACAAGTTCATGTTCGTCCTTAATGTCAACATTCATGAGAAAGTGGGGATATTAATGCTTCAGACATTGCATGATGATTTCTAGAAGGCCCTCATAGTTGAGGAAGAGATGATGAGTGACGGTTAGAGTAGGACTCCTGCAAGATTGAAGGGACATGTGACACTTGGTGTGCATCAACATCAGACACTAGATAGACATCCACCAGGGTATCGAGGCCCTCACAGAGGATCAAAATTCATGACAACAAGATGACCAACACCTCAACAACAGACTCCCTATAGAGGACCACCGCACCAACAACAACGTTGTCCGCATCAGTAGAAGTTCAGGCTTGTTCAGCAAAACAAGCTAGGGTTTTAGGCCGTTGGGCCGTGATCTTTTACTTTAGGGACCAGAAGTACTGGACTGAAGACCAGGTGATAGACATGTGGAGAGCCATATTACCAATGTGACTACCCAGTTGAAAGGGCCATAACAGTCGGATCAATCGGACCCACTACAGTAGGAAATTTTGGCAAGGGCCATCAAATTCATGCAACAGTGAATAACCACTAGGCCAAGAACCAGTCTATTGTTCTCAAGATGTCAGGTACCATCACTAACCAGGCCTTTATTATTTTGATAGATTCAAGTGCTACAGAGAGCTTTATTTCTAGTGAAACACTAAAAATAATTAAGGTAAAGGAAATTGAATAGGACGTGTTTAGCTATGTAGAAATGGCTTCAGGAACCAAGAAGAAGGTTGGAGGAAAGGTTATGGGATGTAGCCTTAACCTGGGATATTTTTTCATGAAGTCTAACCTGTATGTCATGATCTTAGGATATTATGACATCATGATCAGTATGGACTGGTTGGAATCGCATGAGGTGATACTCAACTATAAGATCAAACAGTTGAGTTTGGTTGATGATGAGGGACAGAGACATGTGATTGTAGGAAGAAACCAAAGAGTTTCCCTAAGGTTCATCTCTTTCCTAAAACTATGCAGGAGCATGCGCAAGGGATGCAAGCTATACGCGATCCTTGCGTTGAACGAAAAGGGCATGGTAGAAGTTCTAGAAAACCTTTTGGTAGCATGAGAATTTGTGGACGTATTTCTAGAGGAGTGTCCAGGGTTGCCACCTAAGAGGGAATTCAAATTTACCATCGACCTAAGACCTGGAACTGAACCGATAGTGAGAATGCCTTATCAGATGGCGACCCCCAAGTTACAAGAGTTTAAAATGAAATCGAAGGATTTGTTGGACCTAGGACTTATACTTCCACATGTGTCACCTTGGGGAGTGCCTGTTATTTTTATACAGAAGAAGGATGGGTCCTCGACACTCTACATTGACTAACGTCAATTGAACAATGCAACGATCAAGAACCAGTATCTTTTTCCAAGAATAAATTATTTGTTTGATCAAATGAAAAGCGCAAAAGTGTTTTTGAAGATCGAAATGAGATCAGGGTATCACTAGTTATGGATCAAGGATGAAGACATTCCTAAGAATGCATTCAAGATGAGGTTTGGACATTATGAGTTTATAGTTTTACCGTTTGGACTGACAAATGCCCTAGGGGTATTCATGAGCTTGATGAATGGAGTGTTCTGCGAATACTTGGATGAATTTTTCAAGTATTCATTGACGATATTTTGATATATCCTTGGATGATAGAAGAACATGATGAACATTTGTGCTTGGTACTACAGTGTCTACGAGAGAAAAAATTGTTTAGGAAACTATCAAAATGTTCTTTTAATCAATCAAAGATTCATTACTTAGGGCATGTCATCTCCAGCGAAGGTAGAGGCTATTATGGAATGGACTGCACCGACGAACATCCCATAAGTATGTATCTTAATGGGTTTAGAGGGATATTATTGATGATTCATCGAGGGTTTTTCTAAGATAGAAAATCTGATTATGGCATTGCAGAACAAAAACAAGAAGTTTTTCTGGACCAAGAAATGCGTGGAAGAATTTTGAAGGCTCAAGGAGTTGTTGATGACAATGTTGATACTAAAGGTCCCTGACATGGATGAGGACTTCTTGGTATGAAAATACACATCCAATGAAGGATTAGGTGGAGTCTTGATGCAAGATGGTTGAGTGATCACTTACATCTTGAGAAAGTTAAGAAAGTATGTGGAGAACTACGCGACGCACGATTTGGAGTTGTTATCCATCGTGTATTCCTTGAGAGTTTGGAGACACTACCTGATTGGATGAAAATTCAAACTAAAAAAGGACCAATGTGGTTTGCAACACATTTTTACCGAAAGTGACTTGAATGAGGGACAAAGGCATTGGTCGGAGCTGCTTAGAAAGTATGATTTTGAGATTACTTACATAAAAGGAACAATGACCAGAGTAGCTAATGTGTTGAGTTGAAAACCACACATATTTTTGGAGATACCTCTTTAGACAAATCTACGTGAAAATATTCTAAATATACAATGCGACAATGACTGGTATTGTGAGGTTAAGGAATTTATTGGACAAAACACCATGTTGGTACCAAAATTTGAGGGATTTGCGGTGGACAATGATGGATTAATGAGGCATAATAACCAATTTACGTACCATCCAACGACAAATTAAAAAGTTTTATCTTAAACAAATCTCTTAGATCAGTGTACATGGCTCATCTAGGCGTCATGAGATGAGGGTAGAACTTAAACCCTTATTCTTCTAGAAATGAAATAAGACAGATATAGTCAATTACGTGGCGACGTGTCTAGAATGTCAACAAGTGAAGGATGAACATAGACATCTAACATGATTAATACAACCACACAATATTCCAGAATCAAAATCAGAGGTTACTTTGATGGACTTCATTATTGGATTTCCACTGACGGCAAGGAGGAATGATTCGATTTTCGTGGTAGTTGACACTCTAACGAAGAGTGTGCATTTTATTCCTGTGCGTACAACATATCAGGTGCCAGACATAGCCAACGTTTTTATCAGTGAGATAGTTATATGAAATGGCATGCCTAAGAGGATCATATACGATCATGGATCTATGTTTACAGGATGATTTTGGACTAGTTTCCAAGAGACCTTGGGAACCCATCTTAACTTTAGTACCGCATATCACCCGGAGATAGACGAATAGAAAAAATGAACGAACCAAATATTGTAGGATATTTTGTGTATGTACGTGATGGACCAATAAAAGCATTGGGAAGACTTATTTCCACTGGTATAGTTTACATACAACAACAATTATCAAAGCACCATTAAGATGGTGCCTTTTGAGTTTCTTTGTAGGCGACCGTGTCAGACGCCTTTGAGTTGGGATCGAATTGAGCATAGGGTCCTAGTAGGACCTGAAGAGATCCAAGAAATGGAAGAGAAAATGAAAATGATAAGACAAAGGATCAAGGAAGCACAGGATCGACAAAAGATTTATGCCGATGCGCATCGCACTCTTCATAGTTACGAACTTAGTGATCGAGTCTTCTTGCGGGAGAAATTGCACAAGAGTTCAATCAAGTTTCGAAAGGGTGATAAACTCTCTCCTACATTCATGGGATCTTTTGAGATTGTGGAAATGAAGCGGCCCGTGGCCTATCAACTAGCCTTTCTTGATTCTTTTAGGCGTATGCATGATTTTTTCATGTATCTGTCTTGAGAAATTATGTTAGTGATCCTACAAATGTGATTGACATGAGTTATTTGTAGGTATCGGATGAGGGTGCACTCACGATGGAGCCAATCCGCATTCTAGACCATCGAATTTGATAGCTACAACATCGAACAGTTGATCAAGTCAAGGTATAGTGGGACAATTATATTCCACACTCGGCTACCTGGGAGGACGCATATGATACGCGTCAACATTTTCCATTTTTGTTGATAGCTAGACATTTAGATATTGTCTGATATTTTATTTATGCACTTGTATATGTGAAACTTTGGTATGAAGTTAAAAACAAGAGGGGGTGTATGTAACATCCCGATCTTGCGCACCCACGATTTGACTTATTCTTTGAGGACACTTGGGTATAGGTGATTTGGTTCATTTTATGATTGTTTGTTTCGCTTATGGATTATGATGATGATGTTGGATATGATGATATGTTATTTTATTATATATGTTTCAACAAGTGTTATTGATGGATTTCTACTGAGAGTGCAGGACACTTGATAGAATGGGGATGTCGATGGCATCGAAGGACCTCCTTGTACTCTGGATCAAGTCAGGGAGAGGACTGTATATGGTTTGAGTATTTATGTTATTTCATATGTGACATATGACTTGGTATATTATGATGTTGTTTATGGATCATTGATATGTTTCATTGATGGATCCATGATGACGATTTCTTGCTAATCACATTCACATTTGGAGTAAAGGGGTCATGAAGAAAACTAGAGATATTGAGGGAGAGGTGTGGTAGCATCCCTGCCACAACCTACTAGAACTCCTATCGTGGATTGAACTATAAGTTAGTGATTACCTAGGTCAAGAAATCCACGATGTTGTTAGGTCAGACTGAGACAGTCGCTCATGAAGATTCTAAACAGCGTGGAATAAGACAGGGTCCTTATTCCTTAAAGGCTCTTAGTCTCCCACAAGGTCACTTGACAAAGTATTGACTCTAAGGGTTGGATGTCTACCAAAATCAGTCAAAAGGCGAGTGGCACCCTTGGAGCACGTAGTGTGTCTTGAAGGGCACGTTGCATAAATGAAACATGAGTAAAGGCGAGTGTCACCCTTGGAGCACGTAGTGCATCCCAAAGGGCATGCCACTACTTTTAAACACAGGTGAGTCATGAAAATGTGTTGAACCTGCACAAAATAGATATAGATAAACAATAATACACACTTTTGTAGAGAAAATTGGAGAAGGAAGAAGAAGGCGAGAAAGAATGAAAGAATTCTCATTAATCATCGTGAATAATGAATAATTTACACATGATATACTCTATATAACTAAATGATTTTGACCTGAGGTGAACCAAGTCACCATAGTGGTGGTCTAGAGTAATATGGACACACACCAGTAGTTACGGGAGTGAACTGCCACCTAATTGAGTTGACTAGTCAACAAGTCTTCGGTTAATTGACTGAACAGAGTGTAGTGAGGAGTTAACTCGGGTAATCAAGGCTAATTCACCACTCTGGTGATAATACCAAGGCAAGGTCGAATTATCATGGTGATGATCCCAATGCAACATCTAAACTCAACTCAACTAGTCAAAATGAAGTGTCAACTGAAAGAGAATATTCTCCAGGTAGAATATTCTCCCCTAAAATATAGTAGACTGGATAATGACTAATTATGACTAATAAAAAAGGAATAACCTTAGGAAAAAAAATCCTAGGTGTGTGTGAAGTAAATCCAACACCCCCCATGAACATCACTATGGTGAAAATAAAGATTGGGTGCTGACAACGAGACCATGTTAGGTACCCAAGTACAAAAGATACACTGAAAATAAAGTGAGGAAAGAGGGAAAACCTCATGGAAAAACCCCACCCTCAAGGTAAAATGTATGTAAAAGAAGAACTACAGTTTCTAGGCAATTGTTTCCTTCACTCCAATATGACCTCCCAGAGAATGGAATTTCTGCTCAGTGAAGGTCTTGGTGAAAATGTCCGTCGTCTGTTGTGTTGAAGGACATAACTGTAAGTAAATGATCCTCACATGTACCAAGTCCCGGATGTAGTGCATGTGGATCTCGAAGTGCTTCGTCTGCTGCCTCTGAACTGGATCTCTGCAGAACTTCAAAGTCCTCTGGTTGTCACACCAGATGATGATCGATCGATGAAACTGAATGCCCAACTCAGTGAGAAAATGTTGTAACCACATAGCCTAAATGGTTATGTTAACTACCCCTCTATAATTTGCCTTGGCTAAAGATAGAGAAATGGCAGCTTGCTTCTTGCTCGACCAACGGATAGGCCTGAAACCAAGACTGAGTGAGTAACCATATGTAGACTTGCGATTAATGTTATCACTAACCCGGTCAGAATTAGTAAACCCAATAGATCAAATGTAGAGTCTACTACATAATGAATCCCAAAGGTGATGGTGCCCTGTACATATCGAAGGATACGCTTTACAGCTTTCCAATGTAGCTCATGCGGCTTCTGCATGAACCTGGAAACTGTGCCAAATGCATATGAGAGGTCTGGTCTGGAGTGTGTGAGATACAATGAAATCCCCACTAGCTTTCTGTACATTGTGTTTTCAACCAGTGGAGTCGCCCCGCCATCCTCAATTTTGACTCCTGATAGGAAAGGAGTCGGAGCAGAATTGCAGCCTATCATGTGAAATATCTCAAGGAGATCTCGTGCATACTTGGATTGAGACAGTTTGATGCCTGATGCATATTGAATGATCTCAAGTCCAAGGAATAATTGTAGTGGACCCATGTTCTTCATCAAAAACTTATCATGAAGAATCCTCTTGATTCCAGCAATCGTTGAAGTCGAGTAATCGGTGATCAACAAATCATCGACATATAGAACTAAAAGTAGAAGTGAATCAACCATCCTGAGCATGTATACATTCAGGTTTGATTTACAATGTACAAAGTTTTGTGAAAACGGGTAGGAGTCCATCTTGGCATACCATGCCCTCGGAGCCTTCTTAAGGCCATAAAGTGACTTCTTCAATCGAGAGACCAAAGATGAGTCCTGCATAAATCCCTGGGGTTTCTCCATGTAGATATCCTCAGAGAGATCACCATGAAGAAATGCATTCTTCATGTCCATCTGATGGACTTCCCATCCCTTGGATTCTGCAATGGCAAGTGCCAATCATATAGAATCCATATTTGCTACTAGACCAAAGGTCTCATCATAGTCAATACCATGAACCTGTTGAAAGCCTTTGGCGACAAGCCTGACTTTATATCTATTGATCTGTCCATATGCTGCGCTCTTGGTCCTAAAGATCCATCTACCTCTGACAAGTTTCCTCCCAGAAGGAAGGGGAACCGGATCCCAAGTCTAGTTCTCGAGGAGGGATTTGTACTCCTCCTGCATGGTAGATTCCCAAAAGGTATTTCCAGTAGCCTCGCCATAAGAATGTTGATCTGAAGACTGAACCAAGAAAAGATGCCTCAAGGGAAATGGTTCAGTGGCAGTGAGTGCAACAGGAGGATCCTTGAAATCAGATCGAGTCCTCCTAGTATCGTTTGGATCATCGACGAGATCCCCTACATCCTGAAGAGTAGTTTATACCCACTTGGGCCTCTGCTTTGGCTCCGCAACTGCATATGGATTCTCTGAATCTTCATATTACTATATTGACTTTGAATCTGAATCTGAATCATCTAAGTCCTCTGAATCAGAACTCTCATCTGAAGAAGAGGTGGCATGTGCATGCTCATCATCTCGGACAAGTGGAAGAGTGAAGGTATCTTCATGCGGCCGCTAAGGTACATGCGAGACACTTTCCTCAAATTGGAAACTATGATCAATGATGAGCCGGTTCGAGGAAAGATCAATAAGTCGATATCCCTTCACACCGTTAGGGTATCCAACAAAAATGCACTCAGTGCTCTGTGGATCAATTTCCTTCCTCTTTTTAGAGGGAATCTGGGCCCATGCATGAGAACCAAAAATGCGAAAGTGGGTCACTTCCAGTTTGAGGTCGCTCCAAGCCTCGTAGGGGGTCTTATCCTTGACAGATTTATCGGGAGATCTGTTTTGGATGTATGTTGCACAGTTAAGTGCTTCGGCCCATAGTCTCTGTGGTAGTTACTTTGCATGTGACACACAAGATTCCATCTCCTTTAGAGTTCTATTTTTCCGCTCAGAAACTCCGTTTTGTTGCGGAGTGTAGGGAATTGTATGCTGCAACTGAATCCCTGCCTCATGAAAAATACTATGAATATCATGATTCACATACTCTCCCTCGTTATCAGTTCGAAGGACTTTGATCTTCTTTTCGAACTGTGTCTCAACCAAAGCTTTGAAATCTTTCAGGTGTTGAAAGACCTCGGATTTTTTCTTGAGAAAGTAGATCCAAGAAAAATGTGAGAAATCATCAACAAAAATGAGAACAAACCTCACTTTTTTGATTGATGGATGTGGAAAAGGACCCATGAGGTCACTGTGGATCATATGTAAAAGTAAAAAATCTCGTTGAGACTTTCCCTTGTCGAATTTCTCTTGGGGGTGTTTCTCGTCTCACACATCCCTCACACACTCCCTTGGAGAAATGGATGTCTGGTAGACCATCAAGTAGTTTGTGCTTGCTAAGTTGTTGCATGTATTTGAAATTTAAATGTCCAAACGTTTCATTCCATATCCTACTATTTTCATCAGTATGAGTAAGCAGTACAGCAGAATCAGGTTCAATGAATTCAGAAAATGTATACAATCTAGATTGATGATTTACCTCACCGGTAGCAACCATGGAGTTGGTTTTCATGTCATATATGTCCATGAAACTTGGTGTGAATATGAATTTATTTCTAGTGCTGGAATTTTTCATCTGACATATGGAGAGAAGGTTGACAAAAAAATTTGGAACAGGTAGCACGTTCTCGAAGCTTCCATTCGTGAGTTCAATCCTTCCTTTGTCGGTGACTTCGACATAAGAGTTGTCCCAATTAAGAATAGGAGGACCCTTGCATGCATCCAATGAAGAATAAACTTCTTCTGAGGAATCCATGTGATGTGATTCTCCTGAATCTACGATCCAAGCATCATGAGAGGAGTTGATGGCAATCAAGGCATGGCTAGAATTGTCTTTCTTGGAATTCAAATCTTCTGGCTTCTTCTTCTTTGCACCCTCGGAGATGCGATCTCCAAGGTTGTTTTGCTAAAGTATATGAGACATTAGATCTATTTGTTTTTTCATGCATGCAGATTCTGAATGGAATCCTTTGTGAAAGTATGTGAATTTCTCTCCTTTTCTTCCCTTTTCTCCTTTGGATCCGGAGGCATCTGTGAAGGGTTTTGTGTACCCTTCCTTCTTCGTATGTGCATGAGATTTCCACTTGTCTTTATCTTTATATTTCTGATATTTGTGGCTTCCATCATGCACAGTGAGTGCATGCTCCCTTGGGCCTTTGATTGTGCCCATGTTGATGAGCTTGGTTTGCTCTTGTGTCAGGGATTCAATAAAGTCCTCAAGAGAAGGCATCTTCCAAGTGGCTCCAGAGGTGAATCTGACAGTATGAAATGTAGATATGAATACAGAAAATTCAAGAACAAGCTTGGAGAGAATGGTGAGAACCATTTTTTTCTCCTCTGCCGATTTATCAACCCCGCAAGCTTTGAGTTGTGATAGTAAATCCTTGAATTTTGTAAAGAAATCTTGGATATTGTCGAATTTTTTTGGATCCAATGTGAGCAGCTCCACCTCCAGCATGTGTCCCCTTATATTATCATGTTTTCCAAAGATCCCTTCCAATATTTTCCAGGCTTCATTGGGAGTCTTACAGGAAGATATGTGAAAAAGGAGATCGGTGGAGATAAGACTCCAAATTGTTCTGAGTGCCTCATCCATGCAATTTAAGTACTTGGATTTTTCTATGGATGATGTCGGTTTTGTATCTGTATTCAAGGTTAACCTATACAACCCTCTGGATCGGAGATGTATGGCTATTTTCTCCTTCCATGCAAAATAGTTGTAAGGTGTAAGAATAAATTCTTTTTGGAATTCCATCTTTTCGTCGTCTTCAATCTTTTGTACCTGCAAAGAAATTTGGTGTAGCTTTTGCTTAGCAGTCCGTCGGCTCTGATAGCATGTAAATGTGTTGAACCTTCACAGAATATATCTAGCTAAACAATATTACACACATTTGCAGAGAGAATTGGAGAAGGAAGAAGAAGGAGAGAAATAATGGAAGAATTTTGATTAACCGGTGTAAATAATGAATAATTTAGACATGATATACTCTGTATAACTCAATGAGTTCGACTTGAGGTGAACCAATTCACCATAGTGGTGTTATAGAGTGATCTGGACACACACCAACAGTTATGGGAGTGAACTGCCACCTATTCTAGTCTCTCAGGCAGTTACGGGAGTGAACTGCCAGCTAGATGAGTTAACTAGTCAACTAGTCTTCAGTTAACTAACTGAACATAGATTAGTGAGAAGTTAACTTGGAGAATCAAGGCTAATGCGCCACTCTGGTGATGATACCAAGGCAAGGTCGGATTAGCATGGTGATGATCCCAATGCAACATCTAAACTCAACTCAACTAATCAAACTAAAGTGTCAACTGAAACATAATATTCTCCAGGTGGAATATTCTCCCCTAAAATATAGGAGACTGGATAATGACTAATTATGACTAATAAAAAAGGAATAACCTTAGGAAAAAGAAATCCTAGGTGTGTGTGAAGTAACTCCAATAAGTCAATGAACCTAGGTGCCTAGAAAACAATATCTTACCTTGACATGGTCAGCCTTAAAATAATTATGTATGAGTAAAGTTTTTTAATTATAAAAATTTTCCCTTAAATATTGCTAAGCCTAGTTGAAATTAAAGCCTAGGTCTAAGTTAGGATACGAGGACAAAAATTTAATTAAGCAATTAATAAAGGGGGGGATGAAAGAAAATCAAATTTAGAATTTAAAGGAGAAATAAATTATCTAAAAATTAATTACTAATATGTGCAAAGACGTGCTAATTTGGATCTTAGACTAAAAGGCAGAAATTAAATGCAAAAGAAATATGGAACATAGAAGGGAATCTAGACTAGAGAACTTTCCTAATTAGAACTCAACTAAGATTTAAGAAATGAGTCAATCATTAAAGGAAATTGAGGGAATAAAGGGACAAGGAGAGGTTTTAGGAACTCTTTTATGTGGGTGAAGGAAATTGGCAATTTAATTTATTTAATTAAATGAATTTCTGGTGCAACTAAGGGATTGGGTGACAAGTGTATGGGCGAGAATATCTCCTAACAAAAATTTAATAAAAAGAATTTAACATGCATTTTGACAAAATGGACACTAAGATAACTCTATAAAATAAAGAGAAGAGAAGGGGAATCGATCACGACTGGTATGCGTAAGGTTATGCCATCGTATTTTTCTTGACTAATTTGTCTTGTGGAAGTTGGGATACCAAGCTCCAATATAGTGGTAGATCAACCTTGCGAGGAGAGATGGGAGCTATCTTTTCTCTGGTTTGTGTGTGTGACCACTTTGCGGCTCAGGGGGGAGAAGAGTACCCCTAGCGTTGGTTGGGAGGTACCGATGAGGTCTCGGCGATTAGAAGGTGGGAGTGAGGAAGAGCTCCAACCGCTTAAGACATCAACAAGCCAATATCGGTTACAATATTCTTGTTTAAGATGTTATTTGTATTATTATAGATGAAAGGAAACTATTTTGTATACATATACACATGGGACGACTGTTGATTTAGTGATAGATTTGTATTTTCATGTAAATACTGCACATTGTAAGTTTTATCGTTTGCACAAGTTCTCCTTGGTGTTGTAACGCTTCTGCACTTTGTAAGTTGTATGGCATTGGACAATGTTCCTGGGTGACAATTTTTTTTATAAATAGTTGTTGTTGTTGTCCTCGCTTTCCTTTGAATCTTCATATGGTGCCATATTCATACTGTAGATCAAATCTGTCAATCTGTCCCCTGTACTTGTGTCTTTGCATTTATACTATTTAATACATTTATATGTAACTACAAACATTGGTTATACCAGATATGTTGTCTCTCCTTCAAATGATATAATTATGCATGTACCTCTATTGACTGTTGTTCCTGTAATTTTATCACTTGAGTTTTATTTTTATGAAACCTTGCACCTGCCACTGCCACAACCATGTCTTTTCCACTACCAACCTACTCTATTAAATCCATTTTCCCTTTTCTGCCATTTAGTATTTCTTTGCACAAGGGAAATACCCACTTAAATGGTAGCTCCAATTTGAGCAACACCCATCAAACAATGACCAGAGTAGCTAATGCGTTGAGTTGAAAACCACACATATTTTTTAGGGATACCTCTTTAGACAAATCTACGTGAAAATATTCTAAATATACAACACGACAATGACTGGTATTGTGAGGTTAAGGAATTTATTGGACAAAACACCATGTTGGTACCAAAATTTGAGGGATTTGCAGTGGACAACGATGGATTAATGCGGCATAATAACCAATTTACATGCCGCCCAACGAAAAATTAAAATTTTTTATCTTAAACAAATCTCTTAGATCAGTGTAGATGGCTCATCTAGGCGTCATGAAGATGAGGGTAGAACTTAAACCCTTATTCTTCTAGAAATGAAATAAGACATATATAGTCAATTACGTGGCAACATGTCTAAAATGTCAGCAAGTGAAGGATGTACATAGACATCTGACATGATTAATACAACCACACAATATTCCAGAATCAAAATCAGAGGTTATTTTGATGGACTTCATTGTTGGATTTCCACTGACGGCAAGGAGGAACGACTCAATTTTCGTGGTATTTGACACTCTGACGAAGAGTGTGCATTTTATTCCTGTTCGTACAACATATCAGGTGCCATACATAGCCAACGTTTTTATCAGTCAGATAGTGATATGACATAGCATGCCTAAGAGGATCATATACGATCATGGATCTATGTTTACAGGATGATTTTGGACTAGTTTCCAAGAGACCTTGGGAACCCATCTTAACTTTAGTACCGCATATCACCCGGAGATAGATGGACAGAAAAAATGAACGAACCAAATATTGTAGGATATTTTGTGTATGTACGTGATGGACCAATAAAAGCATTGGGAAGATTTATTTCCACTGGTATAGTTTACATACAACAACAATTCTCAAAGAACCATTAAGATGGTGCCTTTTGAGTTTCTTTGCAGGCGACTGTGTCAGACGCCTTTGAGTTGGGATCGAATTGAGCATAGGGTCCTAGTAGGACCTGAAGAGATCCAAGAAATGGAAGAGAAAATGAAAATGATAAGACAAAGGATCAAGGAAGCACAGGATCGACAAAAGATTTATTTCAATGCGCATCACACTCGTCATAGTTACAAAGTTAGTGATCAAGTCTTCTTGTGGGAGAAATTGCACAAGAGTTCAATCAAGTTTCGAAAGGGTGATAAACTCTCTCCTACATTCATGGGAACTTTCAAGGTTGTGGAAATGAAGTGGCCCGTGGTCTATCAACTAGCCTTTCTTGATTCTTTTAGGCGTATGCATGATTTTTTCATGTATCTATCTTGAGAAATTATGTTAGTGATCCTACAAATGTGATTGACATGAGTTCTTTGTAGGTATCGGATGAGGGTGCACTCACGATGGAGCCAATATGCATTCTAGACCATCGAATTTGATAGCTATGAAATCGAACAGTTGATCAGGTCAAGGTCCAGTGGGACAATTATATTCCACACTTGGCTACCTGGGAGGACGCATATCATACGCGTCAACATTTTCCTTTTTTGGTGATAGCTAGACATTTAGATATTGTCTGATATTTTATTTATGCACTTGTATATGTGAAACTTCGGTATGAAGTTAAAAACAAGAGGGGGTGTATGTAACATCCCGATCTTGCGCACCCACGATTTGACTTATTCTTTGAGGACACTTGGGTGTAGGTGATTTGGTTCATTATATGATTGTTTGTTTCACTTATGGATTATGATGATGATGTTGGATATGATGATATGTTATTTTATTATATATGTTTCAACAAGTGCTATTGATGGATTTCTACTGAGAGTGCAGGACATTTGATAGAATGGGGATGTCGATGGCATCGAAGGACCTCCTTGTACTCTAGATCAAGTCAGGGAGAGTGCAGTATATGGTTTGAGTATTTATGTTATTTCATATGTGACATATGACTTGGTATATTATGATGTTGTTTATGGATCATTGACATGTTTCGTTGATGGATCCAGGATGACAATTGCTTACTAATCACATTCACATTTGGAGTAAAGGGGTCATGACGAAAACTAGATATATTGAGGGAGAGGTGTGGTAGCATCCCTGCCACAACCTACTAGAACTCCTATCATGGATTGAACTATAAGTTAGTGATTACCTAGGTTAAGAAATCCACGATGTCGTTAGGTCAGACTGAGACAGTCGCTCATGAAGATTCTAAGAAGCGTGGAATAAGGTAGGGTCCTTATTCCTTAAAGGCTCTTAGTCTCCCACAAGGTCGCTTGACAAAGTATTGACTCTAAGGGTTGGACGTCTACCAAAATCAGTCAAAAGGTGAGTGGCACCCTTGGAGCACGTAGCGTGTCTTGAAGGGCACGTTGCATAAATGAAACATGAATAAAGGCGAGTGTCACCCTTGGAGCACGTAGTGCATCCCAAAGGGCACGCCGCTACTTTTATACACAGGTGAGTCATGAAAATGTGTTGAACCTGCACAAAATAGATATAGATAAAAAATAATACACACTTTTGTAGAGAGAATTGGGGAAGGAAGAAGAAGGAGAGAAAGAATGGAAGAATTTTCATTAATCGTTGTGAATAATGAATAATTTACACATGATATACTCTATATAACTAAATGAGTTCGACTTGAGGTGAACCAAGTCACCATAGTGGTGGTCTAGAGTAATATGGACACACACCAGTAGTTATGGGAGTGAACTGCCACCTAATTGAGTTGACTAGTCAACAAGTTTTTGGTTAATTGACTGAACAGAGAGTAGTGAGGAGTTAACTCAGAGAATCAAGGCTAATTCGCCACTCTGGTGATGATACCAAGGCAAGGTCGAATTATCATGGTGATGATCCCAATGCAACATCTAAACTCAACTCAACTAGTCAAACTGAAGTGTCAACTGAAAGAGAATATTCTCCAAGTGGAATATTCTCCCCTAAAATATAGGAGACTGGATAATGACTAATTATGACTAATAAAAAAGGAATAACCTTAGGAAAAAAAAAATCCTAGGTGTGTGTGAAGTAACTCAAACACCCCCCATGAACATCACTATGGTGAAAATAAAGATTGGGTGTCGACAATGAGGCCATTTTAGGTACCCAAGTAGTAAATATACACTGAAAATAAAGTGTGGAAAGAGGGAAAACCTCATGGGAAAACCCCACCCTCAAGGTAAAATGTATGTAAAATAAGAACTACAATTTCTAGGCAACTGTTTCCTTCACTCCAATATGACCTCCCAAAGAATGGAATTTCTGCTCAGTGAAGGTCTTGGTGAAAATTTCTGTCGTTTTTTGTGTTGAAGGACATAACTGTAAGTCGATGATCCCCTCATGTACCAAGTCCCAGATGTAGTGCATGTGGATCTCAATGTGCTTCGCCCGCTGCCTCTGAACTGGATCTCTGCAGAACTTCAAAGTGCTCTGGTTGTCACACCAGATGACGATCGATCGATGAAACTGAATGCCCAACTCAGTGAGAAAATGTTGTAACCACATAGCCTAAATGGTTATGTTAACTACCCCTCTGTAATCTGCCTCGGCTAAAGATAGAGAAATGGCAGCTTGCTTCTTGCTCGACCAACGGATAGGCCTGAAACCAAGACTAAGTGAGTAACCATATGTGGACTTGTGATCAATGTTATCGACAACCCAGTTAGAATTAGTAAACCCGATAGATCAAATGTAGAGTCTGCTACATAATGAATCCCAAAGGTGATGGTGCCCTGTACGTATTGAAGGATACGCTTTACATCTTTCCAATGTAGCTCATGCGGCTCCTGCATGAACCTGGAAACTGTGCCAACTGCATATGAGAGGTTTGGTTTGGAGTGTGTGAGATACAACAAGATCCCCACTAGCTTTCTGTACATTGTGTTGTCAACCAGTGGAGTCGCCCCGCCATCCTCAATTTTGACTCCTGATAGGAAAGGAGTCGGAGCAAAATTGTGGTCTATCGTGTGAAATATCTCAAGGAGATCTCGTGCATACTTGGATTGAGACAGTTTGATGCCTGATGCATATTGAATGATCTCAAGTTCAGGGAAGAATTGTATTGGACCCGTGTTCTTCATCAAAAACCTGTCATGAAGAATCCTCTTGATTGCAGCAATCGTTGAAGTCGAGCAATCGGTGATCAACAAATCATCGACATATAGAACTAAAAGTAGAAGTGAATCAGCCATCCTGAGCATGTATACATTCGGGTTTGATTTACAATGTACAAAGTTTTGTGAAAACAGGTAGGAGTCCATCTTGGCATACCATGCCCTCGGAGCCTTCTTAAGGCCATAAAGTGACTTCTTCAATCGAGAGACCAAAGATGAGTCCTGCATAAATCCCTGGGGTTGCTCCATGTAGATATCCTCAGAGAAATCACCATGAAGAAATGCATTCTTCATGTCCATCTGATGGACTTTCCATCCCTTGGCTTCCGCAATGGCAAGTGCCAATCATATGGAATCCATATTTTCTACTGGAGAAAAGGTCTCATCATAGTCAATACCATGAACCTGTTGAAAGCCTTTGGTGACAAGCCTAACTTTATATCTATTGATCTGTCCATCTGCTGCGCTCTTGGTCCTAAAGACCCATCTTCCTCTGACAAGTTTCCTCCCAAAAGGAAGGGGAACCAGATCCCAAGTCTGGTTCTCGAGGAGGGATTTGTACTCCTCCTACATGGTAGATTCCCAAAAGGTATTTCTAGTAGCCTCTCCATAAGAATGTTGATCTGAAAACTGAACCAAGAAAAGACGCCTCGAAGGCAATGGTTCAGTGGCAGTGAGTGCAACAGGAGGATCCTCGAAATTAGATTGAGTCCTCCTAGTATCGTTTGGATCACCGACAAGATCCCCTACATCCTGAAGAGTAGTTTGTGCCCACTTGGGCCTCTGCTTTGGCTCTGCAACTGCATCTGGATTCTCTGAATCTTCATCTTACTATACTGACTCTGAATCTGAATCTGAATCATTTGAGTCCTCTGAATCAGAACTCTCATCTGAAGAAGAGGTGGCATGTGCATGCTCATCATCTCGGACAAGTGGAAGAGTGAAGGTATCTTCATGCGGCCGCTAAGATACATGCAAGACACTTTCCTCAAATTGGAAACTATAATCAATGATGAGTCGGTTCGAGGAAAGATCAATAAGCCGATATCCCTTCACACCATCAGGGTATCCAACAAAAATGCACTCAGCACTCTGTGGATCAAGTTCCTTCCTCTTTTTAGAGGGAATCTAGGCCCATGCATGAGAACCAAAAATGCGAAAGTGGGTCACTTCTAGTTTGAGGTCGCTCCAAGCCTCGTAGGGGGTCTTATCCTTGACAGATTTATCGGGAGATCTATTTTGGATGTATGTTGCACAGTTAAGTGCTTCGGCCCATAGTCTCTGTGGTAGCTACTTTGCATGCAACACGCAAGATGCCATCTCCTTTAGAGTTCTATTTTTCCGCTCATAAACTCTGTTTTGTTGCGGAGTGTAGGGAATTGTATGCTGCAACTGAATCCCTGCCTCATGAAAAATATTATCAATATCATGATTCACATACTCTCCCCTGTTATCAGTTCAAAGGACTTTGATCTTCTTTTCGGACTGTGTCTCAACCAAATCTTTGAAATCTTTCAGGTGTTGAAAGACCTCGGATTTTTTCTTGAGAAAGTAGATCCAAGAAAAATGTGAGAAATCATCAACAAAAATGAGAACAAACCTCACTTTTTTGATTGATGGATGTGGAAAAGGACCCATGAGGTCACTGTGGATCATATGTAAAAGTATGAAAGCTCGCTGAGACTTTCCCTTGTCGAATTTCTCTTGGGGGTGTTTCTCGAGAACACATCCCTCACACACTCCCTTGGAGAAATGGATGTCTGGTAAACCATCAACTAATTTGTGCTTGCTAAGTTGTTGCATGTATTTGAAATTTAAATGTCCAAACGTTTCATTCCATATCCTACTATTTTCATGAGCATGAGTAAACAGTAAAGCAGAATCAGGTTCAATGAATTCAGAAAATATATTCAATCTAGACTGATGATTTACCTCACCGGTAGCAACCATGGAGTTGGTTTTCATGTCGTATATGTCCATGAAACTTGGTGTGAATATGAATTTATTTCCAGTGCTGGAATTTTTCATCTGATATACGGAGAGAAGGTTGACAAAAAATTTGGGAACAGGTAGCACGTTCTCGAAGCTTCCATTCGTGAGTTCAATCCTTCCTTTATCGGTGACTTCGACATAAGAGTTGTCCCACTTAAGAATAGGAGGACCCTTGCATGCATCCAATGAAGAATAAACTGCTTCTGAGGAATCCATGTGATGTGATGCTCCTGAATCTATGATCCAAGCATCATGAGAGGAGTTGATGGCAATCAAGGCATGGCTAGAATTGTCTTTCTTGGAATTCAGATCTTCTGGCTTCTTCTTCTTTGCACCCTCGGAGATGCGATCTCCAAGGTTGTTTTGCTGAAGTATCTGAGACATTAGATCTATTTTTTTTTTCATGCATGCAGATTCTGAATGGAATCCTTTGTGAAAGTATGTGGATTTCTCTCCTTTTCTTCCCTTTTCTCTTTTGGATCTGGAGGCATCTGTGAAGGGTTTTGTGTACCCTTCCTTCTTCGTATGTGCATGAGCTTTCCACTTGTCTTTATCTTTATATTTCTGATATTTTTGGCTTCCATCATGCACAGTGAGTGCATGCTCCCTTGGGCCTTTGATTGTGCCCATGTTGATGAGCTTGGTTTGCTCTTGTGTCAGGGATTCGATAAAGTCCTCAAGAGAAGGCATCTTCCAAGTGGCTCCAGAGGTGAATCTGACAGTATGAAATGTAGATACGAATACAGAAAATTCAAGACCAATCTTTGAGAGAATGGTGAGAACCTTTTTTTTTCTCCTCCGTCGATTTATCAACCCCGCAAGCTTTGAGTTATGACAGTAAATCCTTGAATTTTGTAAAGAAATCTTCGATATTGTCGAATTTTTTTGGATCCAATGTGAGTAGCTCCACCTCCAGCATGTGTCCCCTCATCTTATCATGTTTTCCAAAGATCCCTTCCAATATTTTCCAGGCTTTATTGGGAGTCTTACAGGAAGATATGTGAAAAAGGAGATCGGTGGAGATAAGACTGCAAATTGTTCCGAGTGCCTCATTCATGCGATTTAAGTACTTGGATTTTTCTATGGATGATGTCGGTTCTATATCTGTATTCATGGTTAACCTATACAACCCTCTATATCGGAGATGTATGGCTATTTTCTCCTTCCATGCAAAATAGTTATAAGGTGTAAGAATAAATTCTTTTTGGAATTCCATCTTTTCGTCGTCTTCAATCTTTTGTACCTACAAAAAAAATTGGTGTAGCTTTTGCTTAGCAGTTTGTCAGCTCTAATACCATGTAAATGTGTTGAACCTTCACAGAATATATCTAGCTAAACAATAGTACACACATTTGCAGAGAGAATTGGAGAAGGAAGAAGGAGAGAAATAATGAAAGAATTTTGATTAACCGGTGTGAATAATGAATAATTTAGACATGATATACTCTGTATAACTCAATGAGTTTGACTTGAGGTGAACCAAGTCACCATAGTGGTGTTATAGAGTGATCTGGACACACACCAACAGTTACAAGAGTGAACTGCCACCTATTCTAGTCTCTCAGGTAGTTACGGGAGTGAACTGCTAGCTAGATGAGTTAACTAGTCAACTAGTCTTCAGTTAATTGACTGAACAGAGAGTAGTGAAGAGTTAACTCGGGGAATCAAGGCTAATGCGCCACTCTGGTGATGATACCAAGGCAAGGTCGAATTAGCATCATGATGATCCCAATGCAACATCTAAACTCAACTCAACTAATCAAACTAAAGTGTCAACTGAAACATAATATTCTCCAGGTGGAATATTCTCCCCTAAAATATAGGAGACTGGATAATGACTAGTTATGACTAATAAAAAAGGAATAACCTTAGGAAAAAGAAATCCTAGGTGTGTGTGAAGTAACTCCAATAAGTCAATGAACCTAGGTGCCTAGAAAACAATATCTTACCTTGACATGGTCAGCCTTAAAATAATTATGTATGAGTAAAGTTTTTTAATTATAAAAATTTTCCCTTAAATATTGCTAAGCCTAGTTGAAACTAAAGCCTACGTCTAAGTTAGGATACGAGGACAAAAATTTAATTAAGCAATTAATAGAGGGGAGGATGAATGAAAATCAAATTTAGAATTTAAAGGAGAAAAAAATTATCTAAAAATTAATTACTAATATGTGCAAAGACGTGCTAATTTGGATCTTAGACTAAAAGGTAGAAATTAAATGCAAAAGAAATCTGGAACATAGAAGAGAATCTAGACTAGAAAAATTTCCTAATTAGAACTCAACTAAGATTTAAGAAATGAGTCAATCATTAAAGGAAATTGAGGGAATAAAGGGACAAGGAGTGGTTTTAGGAACTCTTTTATGTGGGTGAGGGAAATTGGCAATTTAATTTATTTAATTAAATGAATTTTTGGTGCAACTAAGGGATTGGGTGACAAGTGTATGGGGGAGAATATTTCCTAACAAAAATTTAATAAAAAGAATTTAACATGCATTTTGGCAAAATGGACACTAAGATAACTCTATAAAATAAAGAGAAGAGAAGGGGAATCGATCACGACTGGTATGCGTAAGGTTATGCCACCGTATTTTTCTTGACTAATTTTTCTTGTGGAAGTTGGGATACCAAGCTCCAATAGAGTGGTAGATCAACCTTGCGAGGAGAGATGGGAGCTATCTTTTCTCTGGTTTGTGTGTGTGACCACTTTGTGGCTCAGGGGGGAGAAAAGTACCCCTAGCGTTGGTTGGGAGGTACCGATGAGGTCTCAGCGATTAGAAGGTGGGAGTGAGGAGGAGCGCCAACCGCTTAAGACATCAACAAGCCAATATCGGTTACAATATTCTTGTTTAAGATGTTATTTGTATTATTATAGATGAAAGGAAACTATTTTGTATACATATACACATGGGACGACTGTTGATTTACTGATAGATTTGTATTTTCATGTAAATACTGCACATTGTAAGTTTTGCCGTTTCCACAAGTTCTCCTTGGTGTTGTAACGCTTCTGCACTTTGTAAGTTGTATGGCATTGGCCAATGTTCCTGGGTGACAATTTTTTTTATAAATAGTTGTTGTTGTTGTCCTCGCTTTCCTTTGAATCTTCATATGGTGCCATATTCATACTGTAGATCAAATCTATCAATCTATCCCCTGTACTTGTGTCTTTGCATTTATACTATTTAATACATTTATATGTAACTACAAACATTGGTTATACCAAATATGTTGTCTCTCCTTCAAATGATATAATTATGCATGTACCTCTATTGATTGTTGTTCCCGTAATTTTATTACTTGAGTTTTATTTTTATGAAACCTTGCACCTGCCACTGCCACAACCATGTCTTCTCCACTACCAACCTACTCTATTCAATCCCTTTTCCCTTTTCTGCCATTTAGTATTTCTTTGCACAAGGTGGTAGCTCCAATTTGAGCAACACCCATCAAACATTTTTCCCATTGGTTGGATACCACTTAGATTGTGCTTGTTGGTACTACTGGTTCATAGTTGCTTGGTATGCGTCCTCGGGAGAGTTGTTGCCATGTTTTCGAAGCCCAAGCATAACTTGTTGCCATTGAACGCTCGTCAGTCTCTCAATCATTTTGTTTGTTGAGTTCCATCCCTTCCAGAGCCTTTGAAATCTTTGAGTCTTACTGCACGTTTGGGCTTGCTAGACACCACAAACTCCCTTCTTGCTAAACGCTTCGAGCCATGCAGACGACAGGCATGTGTTCGCCCCCTTTTTCTCTGATTTTGTGTGTGCCTTCTTAGCGAACAGACAGAGGATACCCCCTCCCTCGAATTCGACCTCTTGTCTCTACTGAATCTGAGCTCTTACCCAACGCATTTACTCTTATACTGAATCCAAGCTCTTACCACAACGTCCTGTCAGCCACCTTCCGATGTCTTTAGTTTTTCATGCCTTTAGTTTTTCATGTGCGTCAACGTTTTTCATGCCTTTGGGTATAATTCCTTTAGTTTTTCATGAGTTCCTTTAAGGATTAATTAATGAATATTTAGGTGGGATTCCAGTAGTTTTTAATAAGTCCCTTTTAAATAATTAAAAAGTGATATTGGGTATGATGCCTTTAGTTTTTAATGAGTTATTTTTAAACGATCTTTGTTGGATTAACAATCTTTATGTGCGTCAATAAATGTATGAATGATCATGGATCAACACTCTTTATTTGTGTCATAAATAATAGTTGTTGATCTTTAGACTTCTTGTGCAAATGGAGGTTATGTAATAAATGATGATTTTAGCTTTGGAATTCTTACGCATTTGGATTTGGTTTAGATCTCAGACTTCTTGCGCTTATGGATTTTATGACATGTATGATGGTTAAAAAGACAAAAATGTTTATCTCGCGCCTTGGAATATGCTGTGATTAGATAATTAGATTATTTCCCGTTTTATTATGTGGTGAATGAATTTTGGACCTTATATCCCTTGCACAATGAATTAAATGATAATACACTTGCGCCTCAACTCTAGGAAATGTATGATTTTATGTATATGATTAGATTTCATTATGAAACAATTAAATACAGTCATTAACTTGAGCATTCTCTTATGTTTTCATTGATGGATTAATAACTTTTATTCTGCCATTAAATCATTTATGAATGATTGATGTAGACTTCAGACTGCTTATGCAAATTGAAAATTATATGATATATGATGAGTTCTGTGAATGATTCCTCATGTGCCATGTTAATGATATTAGGATTGATGGACTAATGGAATGGATGGTTGTTGATGTTGTTGATTATCTAGTTGTTGGGATTGTTTGTGTTAGTGGGATGTAGACACCTCCTTGTTCCTCGGAACAGTCACGAGCCTTGGGACTTTAAATGATTAAAATCAATTGAAACCTGGGCTTGAGCGTTTCTTATGTGTCTTGGAGGTCCTAACCTTCCAGGCTAGGTTGGGCGAGTAGTATATTATGTGTTTCTTGCGATTATCTTTATGATCCTTTCGATTCGTTATGTTATCTCATGTTTCCTTAGTGATATTTGATGATGGTCCTTATGAGATGCATTGAGTGTTTAAGATTGTACTATTAGGCATCATTTTTAATTGTAGAATGCAATGATGTGGGCTTGTTGTTCATTATTGTGTTAATACATCGACATGCATGTCGTGGTACATGGTGATGATTTTTTGACAGTGTGTCGTATTTTATTATTAATGAATTGTTATTCTTTCGTTAATATTTGTGATTGAGGTGTTGATGATGTCACTCTTATTATGATGTTTTACTTTCCTAACGCAACACCAAAAGAAAAAAAAATGACCTATTCTACGTCCATTGTTTTCGTAATGGTAGGGTCATTACATATGGTATCAGAGCGGGTTCAACCCCATGACTTGGGATCATTACGCATTCCTCTGTATCAACGCTTGATTATAATTTGTCGCTAATTAATTTGAATTGTATTTGTGCAGGTAATCATGGTTATAGGATGACGCATAGGCAGACAACGTGGTGCTAGGAGAGGAGGTGCAACACCTCTAGTATCATCCATGCCAGATGGGTTTAACCCCCAAGGAGAAGAACAAGTCATCAGACATGAACATATAACTGTGGGGGATGTGGTTGGGTTAATGAGGTCATTTCAGAGGATGGATTAGGCCTTGATTAACCATTTGGATAGAGATGAGGCCAGGGTGTCGACACCCCTTGAGGGTCCACCGCACACCCAAGCTGGTACTGATAGAGTTTACTGAGAACTCGAGAAGGTCAAATTTCCCAAGTTATTTGATGTCATGGATGGAGCAACCACCAAGGCATGGTTATAAAATATGGCGATGTGCATACACTTCATGACTATACCTCCAACATGAAGGTCTACATGGCGGTATTTCAACTGAAGGGGAGCGCTCTTCTATGGTGGAAGACGCTCCTGCCACAACTGGACATGGTCATTGAAGATGTGTCATGGGAACTGTTCGAGGAGCGGTTTCGAAAGAGGTATTTGTCTGAGGAATTTATTGAGCATCAGCCCAATGAGTTCAATGCATTACGATAGGGCAGGTGTATGGTGCCCGAGTACAAGGCCTGTTTCATGGAGTTTCTTAGGTACGCTCCACATATGAACACCGAGAAGCTTACGGTCAACAAGTTCGTGTTTTGCCTTAATGTAAACATTCACACGAAAGTGAGGATATTTATGCCTCAGACGTTGCATGATGATTTCCAGAAGGCCCTCATAGCTGAGGAAGAGTTGATCAGCGGAAGCAGAGAAAAACTCCTGCAAGACCGACGGGACAAGCGACGTCTGGTGCGCAACAACATCAAACACTATCTAGACATCCACCAGGGTGTCAAGGCCCTCACAGAGGATCCACATTCATGATACAACGATGACTGGAGCCTCAACAGTGGACTCCCTATAGAAAACCACCACACCAACAACAACATCGTTTGAAACAACAACAATTCAGGCTTTTCAGCAGAACAGACCAAGGTTTCAGGTCAATGGGCCATCAGCTTTTACTTTAGGGACCAGGAGTACGAGACCAAATACTAGGTGTTAGACATGTGGAGAGACACATTACCAGCGTGACTACCCAGTTAAGAGGTCCATAGCAGCAGGATCAACCAGACCGAATACAATAGGATATTTTGGCAAGGCCCATCGAATTCTGCCAGGCCGAGCACCATTCTACTATGCTCAAGACATTAGGTACCATAGCTGAACAAACCTTTATTATTTTGATAGATCCAGGTGCTACAAAGATATTTATTTATGGTGCAATGTTAAAAATAATTAAGGTAAAGAAAGTCGAACATGACACGTTTATCTACGTGGAAATGGCTTCGACACCCAAGCAGAATATTGGAGGAAAGGTTATGCGTTGTAGCCTTAAAGTGGGATATTTTTTCACGAAGTCCAACCTATACATCATGATCTTAGGATCTTATGACTTCATGATCGGTATGGACTAGTTGAAATCTCATGAGGCGATACTCAATTATAAGACAAAATGGTTGAGTTTTGTCAATGATGAGGGACAGGGATGATGAGGAACGTTTCCCTAAGGGTCCTCTCTTCCCTACAACTATGGAAGACAATGCGCAAGTTATGAAAGCTATATGTGATCCTTTTGTTGAAGAAAAAGGGCATGGCGGAAGGACTAGAAAACCTTTCGGTAGTACAAGAATTTTTGGACGTATTAATCCTAGAGGATTTTCCAAGGTTTCCACCTGAGAAGGAATTGGAATTTACCATCGACCTAAAACTTGGAACTGAACCAATAGCGAGAATGCCTTATCGGATGTTGACCCCTAAGTTACAGGAGTTGAAAATGCAGCTGAAGGAGTTGTTGGACCTAGGACTTATACGTCCAAGTGTGTCACCTTGGTGACTGCTTGTTATTTTTATACAAAAGAAGGATGGGTTGTGGAGACTCTACATTGACTATCGTCAATTGAACAAGGCAACGATCAAGAACCAGTATTTGTTTCCAATAATAAATTATTTGTTTAATCAAATTAAAGGCCCAACAGTGTTTTCGAAGATCAACATGAGATCAAGGTATTTCCAGTTACAGATCAAGGAAGAAGAAATTCCTAAGAATGCATTCAAGACGAGGTTTGGACATTATGAGTTTATAGTTTTACTGTTTGGACTGACGAACGCCCCAGGGTTATTCATGAGCTTGATGAATGGGATGTTCCACGAATACTTGGATGAGTTTGTTCAAGTATTCATTGTTGATATTTTGATATTTTCTTGGATGATAGAAGAACGTGACGAACATTTTCTCTTGGTACTACAATGTCTATGGGAGAACAAATTGTTTGGGAAACTGTCAAAATACTACTTTTATCAATCAAATATTCATTACTTAGGGAATGCCATCTCTGGCGGAGGTATCTCTGTGGATCCAGTGAAGGTAGAAGCTATTATGGAATGGCTTGCACCGACGAACATCCCAGTAGTACGTAGCTTAATGGGTTTAGCGAGATATTATCGATAGTTCGTCAAGGGTTTTTCAAAGATAGCAAATTATATTACGGAATTGTAGAAGAAAAACAAGAAGTTTGTATGGACCGAGAAATACGTGGAAGAATTTTGAAGGATCAAGGAGCTGTTGACAACAATGCCGATACTAAAGGTCCCTAACATGGACGAGGACTTCTTGGTATGCACAGATGCATCCAAGGAAGGCTTAGGTGAAGTATTGATGCAAGACGGTCAAGTGATCACTTACATCTCGAGAAAGTTAAGAAAGTATGAGGAGAAATACCCGACCCATGATTTGGAGTTGTTATCCATCGTGTATTCCTTGAGAGTTTTGAGACACTACCTGATAGGATGGAAATTCAAACAAAAAATGGATCACTTTGGTTTGCAACACATTTTTACGCAAAGTGACTTGAACGAGCGACAAAGGCATTGGTCGGAGTTGCTTAGCAAGTACGATTTTGATATTACCTACATAAAAGGAACAGTGAATATAGTGGTTGATGCATTGAGTCTGAGACCACACATATTTTCAGTGATACCTTTTCAGACGAATCTACGTGAAATTATTGTAACTATACAACGTGACAATGATTGGTATCAATAGGTTAAGGAATTTATCAGACAAAACACCATGTTGGTACAAAAAATTGAGGGATTTATAGTGGACAACAATGGATTAATTAGATATAATAACCAGATTTACGTATCGACCAACACTGAATTAAGAATTTTGATCTTAAACAAAGCTCACAGAGCAATGTACATGGCTCATCCAGGCGTCAGGAAGATGAGGGAAGACCTTAAACCTTTATTCTTCTAGAAAGGAATGAAGAAGGATATATTCAATTACGTGGCGATTTGTTTAGAATGTCAACAAGTGAAGGATGAACATAGACATATGGAAGGATTACTACAGCCACATGCTATTCCAGAATCAAAATTGGAGGTTATTTCGATGGACTTCATTGTTGGATTTCCACTGACGGTAAGGAGGCACCACTCGATTTTTGTCGGAGTTGACACTCTGACGAAGAGTGATCATTTTATTCCTAGGTGTACGATGTATCAGGTGCTAGACATAGCTAGATTTTTTATCAGTGAGATATTGAGACTGCATGGTTTGCCTAAAAGTACCATATCCGATCATGGATCGACGCTTACAGGATGATTTTGGACTAGTTTCCAAGAGGCCTTGGGAACCCAACTTAACTTTAGTACCAAATATCACCCAGAGACAGACGGGAAAACAGAATGAAAGAACCAAATCTTGGAGGATATTTTTCATATGTACATGATAGACCAAAAAACGTTTTGGGAAGAGTTCTTGCCATTGGTAGAGTTTGCATACAACAACAACTATCAAAGAACCATTAAGATGGTGCCTTTTGAATTTCTTTACGGGCAACCATGTCAGACACCTTTGAGTTGGGATCAACTTGAGGATAGGGTCCTCGTAGGACCAGAAGAGATCCAAGAAATGGAAGAGAAAATGAAAATGATAAGAAAAATGATCAAGGAAGCGCATGATCGATAGAAGATTTATGTCGATGTGCATGGCACTGATCTTAGTTATGAAATTGGTGATCGAGTCTTATTGTGGGTGAAACTGCACAAGAGTTCGATCAAGTTTGGAATGTGTGTTAAACTCTCACCTAGGTTCGTGGGAGCTTTGGAAGTTGTGGAAAGGAAGGGGATTGTGGCCTATCGACTAGCCTTTCCTGATTCTTCCAGGCGTATGCATGATGTTTTTCATGTATATGTCTTGATACATTATGTTAGTGATCCTACAAATTTGATTGGCATGAGTTATTTGCAGGTATCAGATCAGGGTGCACTCACGATGGAGCTAATCTGCATTCTAGACCATCACATTCAATAGCTACGACATCAAACAATCGATTAGCTCAAGGTCTAGTGGGACAATTATAGTCCACACTCGGCTACCTGGGAGGACGCATATGATATGCATCAGCAAATTCCATTTTTTTTTATAGCTAGACATTTAGATAGTTTCTGATATTTTATTTCTGCACTTGTATATGTGAAAATTCAAGACAAATTTTAAAACAAGAGGGGGTGTAGGTAACATCCCACTCTTGCGCACCCACAATTTGAGTTATTCTTTGAGGACACTTGCGTGCAGGTGATCCGGTTCATTATATGATTGTATGTTTCACTTATGGATTATGATGATGATGTTGGATATGATGATATGTTATTTTATTATATATGTATCAACAGGTGCTATTGATGGATTTCTACTGAGTGTGCAGGACACTTGACAAAATGGGGACGCTGATGGCATCAATGGACCTCCTTGGACTCTAGATTGAGTCAGGGAGTGGACTGTATATGGTTTGAGTATTTTTGTTATTGCATATGTGACATATGATTGGGTACACTATGATGTTGTTTATGAATCGCTGAAATGTTTTGTTGATGGATGCATGCTGACGATTGATTTCTAATCAAACTCACATTTGGAGTAAAGGGGTCATGCAAGACAACTAGAGATATTAAGGGAGAGGTTTGGCAACAACCATGCCAGAGCTTACTATAACTCTTGGCGTGGCTCTAACTATAGGTTAGCAATTCCCTATCTTGAGAGATCCATGATGTCGTCAAGGCAGACTGAGATAGTCACTTATAAAGATTCTAACGGGTGCACAATAAGGTAAGGTCTTTATTCCTGAAAGGCACTTAATCTCCCACAAGGTCACTTGACAAAGTATTGACTCCAAGGGTTGGACATCTACCAAAATCAGTCAAAAGGTGATTCACATCCTTGAAACACGTAGTGCATCTTGAAAGACACGTTGCATAAATGAAAAATAAATTAAGGCAAGTGGCACCCTTGGAGCACGTAATTCATCCCAAAAAGCACATCGCTATTTTTAAAAACAAATGAGTCAATAAACTTAAGTGTCTAGAAAACAATATTTTACTCTTCTACCACTATGGCCTGTAAGCCACCTTCCTTGTGATTTCTCAAGCGTGTGCCTCGGCATTTTCCATAGCCTTTTTAACTCTGCATCTTTGTTTAAACTACCAATGAATTCGTGGCTGGACACAACGTTACCCCTTTAATTTTTGGTGCCTTGCCTTTGTTTATGCGTAGGCTTTTGATGCCTTTAGTTCTTCATGAGTTCCTTTAAAATATTATTTATTGGATATTTAGGTGGGATTCGAGTAGTTTCTAATGAGTCCCTTTAAAATAATTAAATAATGGATATTGGGTATAATGCCTTTAGTTTTTCATGATTTCCTTTAAAAGATTATTTAATAGATATTTAGGTGGGATTCCAATAGTTTTTAATGAGTCCCTTTAAAACAATTAAATAATGGTTAAATAATGGAGTCCCTTTAAAATAATTAAATAATGGATATTGGGTATAATGCCTTTAGTTTTTCATGATTTCCTTTAAAAGATTATTTAATAGATATTTAGGTGGGATTCTAATAGTTTTTAATGAGTCCCTTTAAAACAATTAAATAATGGTTAAATAATGGATATTGTGTATCATGCCTTTAGTTTTTCATGAGTTCCTTTAAAAGATTATTTAATAGATATTTAGGTGGGATTCCAATAGTTTTTAAGGAGTCCCTTTAAAATAATTAAATAATGGATACTGGGTATGATGCCTTTAGTTTTTCATGAGTTCCTTTAAAATATTATTTAATAGACACTTAGGTGGGATTCCAATAGTTTTTAATAAGTCCCTTTAAAATAATTAAACAATGGATATTGGGTATGGTACCTTTAGTTTTTCATGAATTCCTTTAAGGATTAATTAATGAATATTTAGGTGGGATTCTAATAGTTTTTAATAAGTCTCTTTTAAATAATCAAAAACTGATATTGAGTATGATGCCTTTAGTTTTTAATGAGTTATTTTTAAACGAACTATGTTGGATTAACAATCTTTATGTGCGTCATTAAATGTATGAATGATCATGGATCAACACTCCTTATTTGCATCATATATGATAGTTATTTATCTTTATACTTTTTGCGTAAATGGAGGTTATGTAATAAATGATGGTTTTATCTTTGGACTTCTTATGCATTTGGATTTGGTTTAGATTTAAGACTTCATGCACTTATGAATTTTATGATATGTATGATGGTTTAAAAAATAAAAAATAAATTATCTCACGTCTTGGAATATGTTGTGAATTTTATGATATGTATGATGGTTTAAAAAATAAAAAATAAATTATCTCACGTCTTGGAATATGTTGTGATTAGATAATTAGATTATTGCATGTAATGAATTTATTACGTGGTGAATGAATTTTGGATTTTATATATCTTGCGCAATGAATTAATTGATGATACACTTGCACCTCAACTCTAGGCGATGTATTATTTTATGTATATGATCATATTTCCTTATGCAACAACTAAATGTAGTCGTTATCTTGTGACTTCTCTTATGTTTTCATTTATGGATTAACAACTTTTATTGCACCAATAAATCATTAACGAATCATTGTTTTAGACTTCAGACTGCTTGCGAAAATTGAAAATGATATGATATATGATGAGTTCTGCGAATGATTCTTCATGCACCATGTTAATGATATTAGAATTGATGGACTAATGGAATGGATAGTTGTTGATATTATTGATTAGCTAGTTGTTGGGATTGTTTATGTTAGTGGGATGTAGACATCTCCTCATTACCTACAAAAATCATTAGCCTACTTCTCTAACTACCCCAAACATACCCCAGACTTATGCAAGAAAAGTAAAATGAGATAGATGTGGTAACTCTACCTTTACTCTACATTTGGTGTCAATCATCTCGCGCTTAATAGTTCCGTTGACTGCAAACCTCCTCCCAAGGCCATCCTGCATTAAAAGATAGATAAACAGAGAAATACAAGCATACATTTCATGCATAAATATGGGTTAGATGTTATAATAAAAACATAGAACAAATGCAAACATTCAACACATCATGTTATTGGGACAGGAAAATTACTTCTTTTATTGATAAAATAATGATGACTTACAACCAAAGTTAGCTATTGCTCCTCGAACCTGGTCTGGGCTCCTCTTCACCAAGATCCAAGTGCACCTCTTGTTGGCAAATGTTTACCAAGTAGCGTATGCTTGTCATTGATGGCAAGTACAACAATGGAGATGGCAGGATAAGAAGGATAATATCCCTTGGGGATTCGGATGTGAAAGCTCAGGAGGAACAACGTTGAGGAAAACGCGCGCAGCAAAGCTCAAGATACAGGAGTTTGCAGAAGGAAGACAGAGATCCACAGCCGTTGGATCCCATCCAAAATTCTCGACAGCATGAGGGCCATCAGATCTGAATATTGACAAGAAGAGCCCGCTAAAGAGGAGGATAGGTCTCAACCGTTACATCCAAGCGCAGGACCCGACCACCATTGGATCGAGGAGAACCTGCACGATCCTTAAAGAACAAGGAGAAGCAGGCGTAGTTACGATATGCGAAATCGCGACGTAATCTGAGCCATCAAATCGAGGTTAATTCTGGACCGTTGATTCTAGCTAATGGAAAGGCATCGGGAATCGAGACTTTGAAATGACAAAGTCACTTGACATCAGGAATGTCGATTTCGCGATATGTGAAATGGCGATGTAATCTGAGCCGTCAGATCAAGATGTGATCTAGACCGTCGATCCAACTCACGACAGCAGACCACGTCAGAGTGACACATGGCACAACCAGGTAATGACAGGTGTCATTCAGATTCAACACTTCAGGCACATGTAAGTCATTAATCAGAGTGACACGTGGCAGTAGTCAACACGTGTCAATCCACTTGTGACGTCAGCAGATGGACACCTCTCGGAGTTTCGCGGATCGCGACTTGGAGAGTCAAGATGATTCATCTCCAGATTCACGAGATGCGAGATAGCGAGTTAATCGTGGACCATTGGATCAAGAGGACGCGTGGCGAAAGATCAGAGAACCATACAGCTCCACCTCGGAGTTTCTCCTATCATGACTTAGAGTGACGAGAATCTCCATCTAAGGATCAGCGAGATGCGAGATCGCGAAAAGATCAGGACTGTTGGATCACCAAGAACGTGGATCGTTGATCTGAGCTCCATCTCGGAGCTTCGCCTATCGTGACTTGGAGTGATGAGAGCCTCCATCTAAGAAACAACGAGACGCGAGATCGTGAAAATATCTGGACCATTGATTCATCGATATCGTGGACCATTGAAAATATATGAAGATCATGAGTTCGCAGCGCCTTTTAGTGCAGACAGTGGTCACCGCCTATGGTCACGTGGAGGAAGGAGCTAGCGAAGAAAATCTCTGTGTCAGAGTTTCGTGAATCGCAATATGGAGAGACAAAAGAAACAAAGCAGAATTTACGATATGTGAAATCGCGAAATCACGATATAATCGTAGCCGTCGAATCAAGACCAGATCTAGACCATGGAATCATAGGACATGTAGCAAGTGATCAAAATTTCGCTGACTTGGGGTCAATGGAGCAAAGTGATGAAATGCCGAAGTGAATGCAAGATCCCATGGATTCAATCCAACGGTGCCGATGAATTTGAATAAGATCGGAGGGCAACTGTAGCACGATACAGTGTAACTGCCAGAAATCACTGATGGGTTCTGCCAAAGGACTCGAAGACACTACAGGATGACTGAAAGAGGAGGTGAAGAGTCTCTGAGAGGGATAAAGATGTTTGTGGAGGCGATTAACAGCTGATGATCATTGAGGCCTATAACTGAAACAGAGAAGGTGAGTTAGACTGTCACAAAGAAGATGAAGAGTCTCAAACTATCAGAGAGGCTGAGGAATCTCAACATAACACCCAGTGAAGTTGAACGCGTGGTTGAACTACCAGAGAAGCTGAAGAGTCACAATGATGATCATGCAGATCACTCGAGAGGTGGAGGAATTTGGCACGGAGTGAGCATGCAGAGACATTGCGAACATTGCATGCACAAGGTGCATAGAATCTATAAATACACCGTACAGAGAAGAGATGGGGTTGTTGTTGTTGTTGGAGGTTGTTGTGATTGTTGTTGGTAAAGGTGATTCAGGTGTGAAGAAGGAGGAGAGTGCAGCAGTTGAATAACACAAAAGAGGAACTGTGCAGAGAATGGAGATGGTGCACAGAGCATAAAAAGAAGAAGACCAGACAGCGCAAGTGATGTGAGAAGAAAGGCAATGAGGCAGACAGAGCAACAAAATGCAACAGAACAATGATAAGACTGGTAAGCCATTGTTGAACACCATATCATTGTAATGAATTTCTGTAGCAAAGTTTTATATTTCAGGGTGGTTGGGAGGTGCTAGGGAGGACTGTTGTCCTCAGAGGTTCAAGTGGGTGCTTGAACACAGGGAGTTGTAGCTTCCATCTAGTTGTAGTCAGAGAAACCAGGGTGGCAGGGTGGTGCAAGGGAGAACTCTTGTTCTCTGTTTTACAGGTTGGTTCCTGTATGATTGGAAGTTGGTGCTTCCATCTAGTTGGTGCTGGAAACAATTAGGGAGTTGGTGCTTCCTTCTAGTTGGTGCTAGAGAAACCAGGGAGTTGGTGCTTCCTTCTAGTGGGTGCTAGAGAAAACAGAGAGTTGGTGCTCTCAGCAAGTTGCAGCTTGAAAAACAGAGGTTGTAGCCTCATTATGAGTTGGTTCTCATATGTATGATAATGTAAAGAATGTAATTATTACTTATCATATAAAGAAAAAGAGGTTTTTACCCTGTATGGGTTTCCTTGGAAAATATTTGTCTCTATGTTTCTCATATATGTGACTGATGCTGAATGTGCCTATGTTTTTTTCTCTGCATTATTGTGATCATCATTCAGTGTCTCTGCAAAGAGTTTTAAAAGAAGCATAATTGTTTAAGCTCAGTAACAACTTATTCACCCCCCCCCCC
>JASDQU010817876.1:57959-70776 GCA_032191745.1 Picea mariana
GTGAAGTGGGAGTTTCCACTCCTGCTCTTGAATGTAACAGAAATTAGGTAGCCGTTATGTTTTTGTTTTCGGGTAAATGAGTAGTCGGGGGGGGGGGAACTCTAGAGGAACCTTCTGGTAGAAGAAGGAGTATGGTTGTCGAACATAGGGGATTGTTGTAGAATGGGAGATAGGATAGTTTGTTTAGAGGAGAGAGTTGAGACTCTGTAGCAATCCAGCTTTTGTAAACACATTGTACAGGTATTTTGAGATTAATACAAAGCAGTTTTTCCTACCCATGATTTGTCCATGCGCATTTGTGTATTTGAATGTCATTTGTATGTTGTAGATGCATGTTATATTTCCTCTGCAGGTGATAGGTAGATTTTCCTATCTGTCTGAGAGTTTTATGATTTCAATCTGGGTTCTTTAGGCTGTGCAAGGAGTGCACAATAGAACGTTGGAAGTTCTGTGAGCCAGTGCAAAGAGTGCACATCTGATTTCTGTGTCAAATTCAGGCAAGAATTTGCTAGGAGGGCACACCAAAGGAATCACAAACTCAGGGAGAACCCTCAAGGTTACTGAACACCCTGGAGGTAGGAATCTACAGAGAAGGAACAGAGAGACATAATTTCTGAGGATTCTGTAGAAGCTCTGCCAGGTGAGCATCGAGCGAGTGCATAGAATGCACAAGAGAAATATGTTTCGAGTTTTGAGGAAGAAAAGTGTCTGAGGAGAAGACACCCAGAGAGTTACTAAATACTATGTAGGAGAGCTCTGCAAGGTGTGCATGAGAAAGAAGTTGAGAAGTGGGCACGAAGTTCCCCTTTGAAAGGAACCAGAAGGGTCGAGACCCTTAGGAGACTAAGTAAATCGAATATCTCAAAAGAGATAGCACAAGGAGTGCGTAGGATATGAACTTATTCTAAGTCTTAAATCTTAGAAGAGATAATGCTTCCAAGAGTGAAGACGAGACTGCAGATAGTTGGGTCCGCAGGAGAAATTCCAAAGGTCAAAACCTTTGAAAATATACAAAACTATTCCAAGTCGAAAGAAGTCAAAGAGCAGGAGGAAAAGCGCAAGCCAAGGTCAAGTAGAAGCTTTTCAGGAGAAATCTCGAAGGTTGCATCCTTTGACACTTCGAAAATTCTTCCAAATTCGAGGGAACAAAGAAGCTCGGGAGGAGGAGCGACAACAATCGTCAGATCGGCTATAGGGAGAAATCTGCACCATCAGATTAGAGTTCAGAAAAGAGGAGTGTACACAAGGGGAGAACAGATCTTGTTCTTCGGATCTAGGTGTGAAGGACCAATAGTTTTTGGATCCAGGTAAGGTGAACGCACCTTAACCCTTTGAAAGTGCACAGGAGAGGCAGAATCGCAAAGTTCTGAATTCTATCGGAACTGTCCATCGAGAAGGGACATGTGGCAAGAAATCAACGTTTCGTTGATTCACAATCGAGAGAACCAGAGGCAGGAGTTGTGAAAACTCATGAAATTTGAAATCACGAGGCCATATGGAACATTGAATCACGGAGAGTTGAGGATCATTGATCTGACGTGAGAAGATTTCGGGAACTCGACAATCGGGAGTCCAGAGCATGGAGGGAGTTGTTTTCCAAAGTCATGAAACGTGAACTTTAAATTTGCGAGAGAGGATCTGGACCATTGGAGCATGAGGAGATCTAGACCGTTGATCTAGTCCCGAAGGACTCACAAGTTTGGATATCAGAAGAAGGGGAACAAACAGTCCTTCTATATCCTGAAATGCGAAATCTCGATTCGCAAAGCGGGAGAAACATAGGTAGGAGAAGCGAAGAGTTGCGAAGTGCAAACTCACAATTTGATCGTAGTCATTGGATCATGGAAGGTCGTGGACCGTCAATCTGACGTAAGTGGAGTTTAAGGGTTCGGGTTTCGGAAGAAGAGAGCAAGCAAAACTTTCGACAATGCGAAGCGCGAAGTCACAAAGAAGATCTCAGCCATTGGCTGTGGGTCATCCTTGACCATTGATCTTATCTGAAGATTTCATGGATTCAGACTTTGGAAAAATCATGAAGAGCAGGGTACAGAGGACACGAAGGGAGAATTCATGAAGCGCTCGAAGGATTGACCCCAGGTCATCGTGAGGGGTCGCATTGGTGAAGATGAATAGAGCAGCTAGCATGTGCTAGGCTCCAATTCGAGATTTTGGAGGTCAGGAGAGTCAGGGTGACTCACATGCAAAGAACCGACACGCAAAGTCGTGAAGCACCTTTTTGTTAGGCGAGTGGTCACAACTATGGTCACGTAAAGGGAGGGCTTTGCCAGAGAAGAGTTAGCGCCCGTTAGGTGTTGAAATTTGAACAACACTTAGGAGAGGGCCCGCAGGTGCCATACAACATATGCATTTGGAGTAAGGACTTGTGTAAGTTGATTTGGGGTCCAGTAGAGACCCGAAGAGTCGATTCGACTCAGTATCTTGATCTATCCTTGACCGGGAGGTCATAGCCCCAAGGGGAGAAGGGGGGGTCTGCATCAGGAGTCCCTAGAATAGTATACTCTCTTTTGATCCCATACTTATCACAAAACTCTTTGAAGTCCCCTGAACTAAATTCTCCTCCTCTATCAGACCTTACTGCCTTCAATCTTTTTCCTGTTTGATTCTCATTCAGAGCCTTAAACACTTTGAATTTTTCAAATGCTTCAGATTTTTCCTTCAGAAAGGAAACCCACGTGAGTCTAGAATAATCAACATGAAATAAAAAAAAAAATTTGTACCTTCCTTCCTTGATGGTCCACATAATTCCATATGTACTAACTGAAGAGGTTTTTCTGTTGATGTAAAGTTCTTAGATTTAAACTGTGTCCGAGTGAGCTTTCCTATTTGACAAGGTTTACATACAAAATCATATGGTTGTGATATCTTTGGAAGATCTTTTACTGCCCTAGTATTTCTAAGCTTGATTATATGATCAAAATTTAGGTGTCCAAGTCTTCTATGCCATATCCAACTTTCATCATACTTTCTTAAATTATATTCTTCTCCTTCTTCTTCTTTCAAAACATAAACATTGTTCTTTGTTCTTATGCCTTTTGCAACCAACTGTCATGTATGCACAGATTTTATTCTACAATCTTTAGTAGTGAAAACAACTTCACATCCTCTGTCACAAACTTGACTAGCACTAAGCAAATTATGTTTCATACCATCTACAAACAACACATATTGAGCTTTCCCTTTTCCATTACTTAGACTTACCATTCCTTTACCTTTGATTTTCCCTGGTGCATCATTTCCAAAAGTTACATTTACTGATTTGCTTTCACTTAGAGATAGAAACTTACTTTCAAAGACAGAGTCATATGTTTGGAACATCCATTATCAATATACCAAGGATCCTTTTGTCTTTGAATAGAAAGTACTAAACCACACTTATTACTTTCTTTCCTTTTCCATATATTGACATTTTCAGCTGAGGAATTTATTCTTGGATCTACTTTGTAATTCTTCAAATGACAATCTAAGGCTTTGTGACCAAAATTATGACAAATGTAACATTCAGGCTCATTATACAATAGATCAAAATAATTGATACGTTGTTGTCTACTCACTGATTGTCTAGTTCTATGTTGCAACATTTGGTTATTCTTTGACCTCCTTAGTTGCATACTTCTAAATTTAATCCCACAATTTGTAGCTTTATGGCCAAAATTAGAACAGTAATAACAGTAACCATAGAACAGATTTTGGTACTTGAATATTGATCTTATTTTTTAAATTGGTTGCTTTATCTTTTGTTGGATTTGTTCCTAATCAGAACTCAACTCATCTTTATTAAATTTTGTTTGCAGAGTATGATCACAATCTGACTGTCTACTGACTTGAAATTTGACCATCTTAGTTGATTCTTTGTTTTCTGACTGACTGCTAATTGAACCACTTTCATAACCTAGACCAGTTTTTATCAATGGAGATCTTTGTTTACTCATGATGTTATTCAGTTCTTTTGAGGCTTTGATACTTGAAAGATTTGGCGATACAAGGCTTGGAATTTCTCCAACTCTTTTCTAGCTTTCACTACTTCTTCTTCCAGGGCTTCACATCTCACCTTATTCTCTGCTAATTCTTGTTTTAGAATATCTTCTATTTTATTCGCTTCTTCTCATTCTACTTTTAACAAAACATAATCTTCACTTGGTTCTTTACCATTCTTTTCAAACTGCATCAACAATTGTTTTTTTTTTCTCTTCTTAAGTCTGAGTCTGTCAATCTCTTCTAAATCACTGATTAGTTCACCTTCCATATCAACCACAACTTATTCATCATTCATGTCACATCATGTGCATTCATCATCAAAGTCTTCTATGGCCATAAGCATAAAATCATTCACTTTATCTTCACAAGATGAATTGTTATCTATGTCTTCTGAGGAGTCATCATTATTTGTACACAAACTTTTCTTTCTACTGTATTTCTTAAATTTGTATTTATTTTCATCATCAAAATTCTGGGCTTTTTTCTTGTGAGGACACTTAGATGCAAAATGACCTGTCTTACCACAGTTGAAACATTTAAATGGAATCCTACCTTGGTATTTGCCTGATCCTTTCTTTAACCTTCTCACAATTTTTTCCTCAATCTCATCTAATTCAAAATCAGTATTCGTGTCTTCTTTAAAAGATGCTTCTCTAGTGGTGGATTTATATTTACTAATGCTCATTTCATAAGCAGTTAGAGTTCCTAGGAGTTGGTCAATAGGCAGAGTTTTAAGATCATTCAGTTCTTCTATTGTAGAAACTTTTGGATTAAATCTATCAGGTAGAGATCTTAAAATATTCTGAACTAAAGAAGCATCTTCAATATTCTCACCAAGACCCTTCATGGCATTCACAAGCTCCTCTACTCTTAAAATATATTTACTAATTGTTTCATCCCCATTCATCTTTAGCTGTTCAAATTTCAATCTATATGTTTGAAGTTTGGCATCTTTTACTTTCTCATATCCTTCATAACTGCTAATAAGTTTATCCCACATTTCTTTGACAGATTCAAGATGCATCACCTTTACAAACTCAGCTTTTGCAAGCCCACTCAAGATAGAATTCATTTCCTTTGCATTGAAACTAAATTCTAACTTATCATCTTTGGAATCTAGCACAATAGGTTTTGTATATCCAGTCTCTACTACATCCCAAACATCAGCACCTAAGGCCATAATGTATGATCTCATTCTAACTTTCCAAAAAGATAAATTTGTTCCATCAAACAGAGGAGCCTTGTTGGTTGAAGTCCCTTCATGACTTGTCATGTTTAAAGTTATACATCTACCTTTAACAAAAGGAACCTGCTCTAATACCAATTGTTGAAATTACTAAGACAATTGAGAGGAGGTGGGGAGGAGGGGGTGAATCAGTTGTTACTGTGCTTAAACAATTTTAACCCTTTTAAAACATTGTTACTCTTATCCAAAATATAATCAAGATAATGCAAGACATAAAGAGAAGAAATGATAATTATCAATCACATATATGATATACACAGAGACAGATATTCATGAGGAAACCTATAAAGGGAAAAAAAACCTCTTCTTTTTAGAATGATAAGCAGTCTTTAAATTTATGTACATCAACTATCTTTGAGCTCCAACTCAAAATGAGGCTTCAACCTCTGTTTAACAAGCTATAACTTGTAGAGAGCACCAACCCTCAAGTTTTTCTAGCACCCACTAGAAGGAAGCACACTTATTCCCTATGATCTCCAACACAAACTGAATGGAAGATACAAATCCCAGTATTCAAGCACCAACTTGAATAATAGAGGACAAAAATCCTCCCTAGCACCACCCTACCACCCTGATTATAAATCTTTTCTTGATCAATACTTTACCATAATACAAATATGTCGATGCTTACCATTTCTTCTCTTTTCTGCAATTTTTCTCTGCTTTCACTCTGCTTCTGTTTAGCAATTCTGCTATGCTTTATTCTTCTTCTGTCTGTTCATTTTTGAATCCTCTTGTTGTTTCTTTCCATATTCTCTTTCTATATTTATCTCATGCTCTTAGGTTCTTGTACATTTTTCTCTTTTCAATATCTTTGCTCTGCACATCTTATGTTCTTCATCTCTGAATTTGTTCTACCTCTGTTCATATTGTAATTTTCATTACATACAGTTCAACTCGGTAAATTCCACGCAGTCCCTCTCACTTTACAGAACAACAACAACCTCACTCTTCTCAAACTCCCAAGGGAAATGATTCAATTAGTATAACTGAATAATTACTTCAGATTCAACGTGACTGGTCTCACAAAGTGAAACAACAACCCTTCGATCAGATTGTTTATTTAATCTACGTCGTTGGATTATACATGCAGAGGTTGTTTGACTTTTCAAAGTGTAAAATATAGTGTCGATAGGTTTGAACGGTCGAGATATTGCTGGAGTTCGAAGTCAGAGATCAACGATTTGAATTGCATTTCAGTCACACTCCGAGGGGGTCCCACCATACAATACACCAAACTCCAAAATGTTGTGGACCATCTGATTCCTTGATCAGATTCCAAAGTTGTATTGTATAAAAAATTTGGTCCCGATTCTTTTGTTAACTTTTGTTTGTTTCCATGCACCGAAATGAATATGCTCCATAGATCTATCCTCCATGATGAGCAATGGTTACGATTCCATCGGGGTTTCAAACAATCCAATCGACGATTGTTATAAACTCATAACCAGATCCAACGGTTCCTATAAATTATTTTTTGCATTCAATGAGTATACAATCTTAATCTTAGCTCTGTCAAAATGGTGGTTAACATCACATAACTTTGTGATCGATGGTATATCCTCTCACAACTACAATACAACATTTCCTTGAATATTCAGACCTATGACTCTCACCATTCTTAGTTGGCATCAATGAAAACACTGACAACACACCAAACAATGACAAAACACCAAAAATTTCCAACAATATGCAAATGGAAGACTATCTATATTAAAAGGATATTGTCCTTCCATTGGGTGGAAAAGCAAAGAAGCCAACAAGTATGAACGACAAAGAATGGGAGGTTCTTTACACAAAGGCACTAGGACCGTACGGCTGTGCCTAGCAGCATTAGTGACTTTCAACATTTCAATAGAAAAGACAATGAAGGATCTGATGAAGGAATTGGATAAACTATATGAAAAAACCTCAACCTCTAAAAATGTATTTCTAATGAAGCAATTATTTAATATGAAGATGTAAGAAGGTGGGTCTATTGCCGACCATTTAAATGAATTTAATACGTTTACGAATCAACTAAATTTTGTAGGAGTGAAATTTTATGATGAGTTCAAGGCTCTTCTAATATTGTGCTCATTGCCAGAAAGATGGAACGACTTGGTCATGGCTATAAGTAACTCTATCTCTAGTTAAAACACTATGAAATTTGATGATTTTGTTGGTGTTATCCTTAGCGAGAAAATGCGACGGAAAAACACGTGTGAGACATCAGGTAATGCGTAGACTGTGGAGAATGGGGGAAGAGAAAGGGAAAGAGGAAAGATCCCAGGGAACCGTGGGAAGTCTAGGAAGGGTAGATCCAAATCCAAACTAGGAAATATAGAGTGATGGAATTGTGGGAAGAAAGGACATTTAAATAAAGACTGCAGATCTCCAAAGAAACAAGGAGATGGACATCAAGAGAAAAAATAGGAAGCAAATGTAGCAGGTGATGTGTTATAAGATGCTTTGATTATTTATTTAGATAATATTATTGATTCCTAGGTATCAATTTCAAGGTCTTCATTTCATGCCGCACCCCATAGGAAATATTTTCAAGATTATGTTCAAGGTGATTTTGGACAGATTTATTTGGGTGATGATGAACCTGTAAAATTGTTGGAATGGGTAAGGTACAAATAAAATTAAAGAATGGAAACCAATGGTTGTTGAAAGAGGTGAGACATGTTCTGTATTTGAGAAGAAATCTAATTTCAACAGGGTAGTTGGGAAGTGAAGGTTTTATATATACATTTAAATAAAAGGCATGGAAGGTCACTAAAGGATCATTGGTAATACAAAAAGGAGAGAACGTAGGTACATTGTATTTATGTACTAGTAATGTTGAGTCTTCTATCTCTTTAGCTTCTATAGGAGTGGATACAATATTGTGACATCATAGGCTTGGAAAAATGAATGAGAAGGGGATGCAGATACTTCATAAAAGGAATTTGATAACAGATCTTAAACAAGTTGATTTTGATTTATGTGATTATTGTGTTTATGGAAAACAAAAGAGAGCCAAATTTCTCAGAGTCGGAAAGGAAAAGAAGAGTGAAAAGCTAGATCTTGTTCATACATATGTATGGGGATTAACTCAGGTATCATCTCTTCATGGCTCTCAATATTATGTTACTTTTATTGATGATTCAACCATGAAAACTTGGGTTTATTGAATTCGACAAAAATATGATGTTTTTGACACTTTAAAGAAATGGAAATATTTGGTTGAGAATGAGACATGAAGAAGGTTGAAGTGTCTCAGATCAGATACTGGAGGTGAATATTGTAGCAAGGATTTTGATAATTACTTTTCATATCATGGGATTTGTAGAGAAAAGACAATTTCAAGAACACTACAAGAAAATGGTGTGTAAGAAAGGATGAACATGACAATCATGGTACGTGCAAGGAGTATGAGATTGCATGCAGGGTTGCCCTTATAGTTTTGGGCAAATGTTGTAGATAGTATTGTTTACTTAATAAACAGAGGGCCTTCAATCTCCTTATATGGTGGCATTCTAGAGGAGGCATGGACATGTAAAAAGTTAAACTACTCATTTATAAAGACTTTCAGTTGTGAAGCATTTGTCCATATTGATAAAGAAAATAGAACAAATATTGAGGAAAAATCCAAGAAGTGTACCTTTATTGGATACAGTGTTAATGATATTGTTTATCGCTTATGGGATTATGAAAATCACAAAACAATTACGAGTAAAGATGTGGTATTCAATGAAAGGTCATTTATAAAGATTGGTTGCAGGGAAAGAAACATGAAAAGTAAAATGCATAATACACAATGCTTGATGAAATCAAAGAAAATGAAATTGCAAAGGTACTAGAAAATCAAAATGTACAACGACAGGAGCAACAAGGACCTCAAACTCTTGCAAGTGTTGTTAGAAGATATATCAGGCTAAGTAGACCCCCTTTAATGATACTCTCCTTCATTGTATTATTTATTGTTGACTGATTCTAGTGAACCAGAAAGTTATGAAGAGATGATGCATGTAGACACTAAAAAGAAGTAGGAGCAAAGCATGAAAGAGGAAATGGACTCCTTGGTAAATAACCAGACATGGGACTTTGTTTAGTTGTGAAGATTTTCAGGTCCTATCAAGCTTTCCAACTGGGTCTATCTTTGACCATAGTTTGGCTCTAAGTTTCAATTGTTATGTAAAGAATATGCTATTGTTTTAGGACAACCAACAATCCATGAACTTATTGTTGATTTGTTATAGTTGTATTTGCAATTTTAGGTGCTCTAGCATGTAGTTTTAGTAACCAAAAGTTAGCACATGCATACTAAAATAAATACAACACACCTAAAGATATTTACAACTGAAAATAAGCAAATCTAAGAGACTAACACATGCATTTTTGTACATAGGTATTTTTTGTCAACATGACCCTAGATAAAACCCACCTAGGGAAAACCAGTTTGGAATATATATCTATATATGAGGAAAGCAGAAGGTGGAATATAGCAAGTAAAAAATATAGAGGAACCTAATACAATAGTAGCCAAATCTGGGCTAAAACACAAGCCCAAAACCTCCAAGTGCGCCCTAGGAAAGTGCGCCCCACATACAAGCTCAAGAATCCACTGAAACTACTCCAGAAGCTAATTGTGAGCTCAGATCTGAAAAATACTCCACAAGAATGAAGCTTTGTTGGATGGCCTCCCTCTGCAACTAATCTCACCGCAATCTAAAGGCTATAAGTCCTCCCCACAACTGATGTGCCCTCACAAGAAAGTGCACCCTCCACAGATGTGAAACCTCTCCACTAAATAAACCAAGATAGAGGTTAGAATGCCTCCCTCCATGAAAGAAAGTTCCCAAGCTCAAGCAACCTCATGCAACAAACCTCATCTCCATCCTCCAAGTATTCCTCTCACAATGAAAAAATGAAGAATGAATCCCTCCTTCACCCTTTGCGCCCCTCTTGAACCTCCAAAAGGAAACCTAAGATATCAATGGTGGAGATCATCTCATCTCCCATATAATCAATGGTTGAGAACTCCCCAAAAGTATCTAAGTCAATAACCTACTTTGGGTTAAGTTTCCTAAGTTCATTTTATGTCTCTAATTCACCCACTTTGTGAATTAATAGTCATTTTAGGCATAAATGATTAAATTTCACTTTTGACTTAAAACTCCCAAGTCAAAGTGAAATTAGACAAAAGTACATGGTACAAAGTGTATAGTCCATCCCACATGTGCTAAGGAGAGCACAAACACATGGGGAACACCTCCCAAGGTATAAAACTCAACATTCCCTCTTACCGAGGAAGGTGTTCCTCACCAAGCCCATCTTGTCTTTGAAGTAGACATGTTTGCCCTGGAGCATGGCTTTGGTGAGAATATTTGCAACCTGGTCATCTGTAGATACATACTGCAACTGAAATACCCCTCTCTGAACCCAGACACAAATGAAGTGGTACCTGATCTCAATATGCTTTGACCGGTCATGAAACACTGGATTCTCAAAGAGTTTTATGTAACTCTGATTATCACAGTGAATGACGGTCAGTGGCATCTCCTGACCAAAAAACCAACCTGACTTTGTTCTGCTGGGGGTTGTAGGGTATGGTCATTTGTCTTCTAATGTCATGTTGGGCACATAAGTCTACAAACACTCTCGAGGAATACTCTCCCCCATTATTTGACCACAAGACTTTGATCCTCTCTCCCGATTAGTTCTCCACAAGAGCTCTGAACTCTTGGAACCATGTGAAGACCTCACTCTTGGCCTTCAGGAAATAGATCCAAGTCTTCCTCAAGTAGTCATAAATAAATGTGAGAAAGTAATCACAAACACTCAAGGACCTCTGAGTTATGGGCCCACACACGTTCGTGTGTACTAAATCAAGTATCCCAACTGACCTAGTGTCACTGTTGAGGAATGATGACTTGGTAAAATTACCAAGTGCACACCCTCTACAAACATCCTGATGCTCAATACTAATCTGTGGAACTCTGGTCACAGCCTCTCTTAGCCCTCCAAGAGCTCCATGATGTAGGTGGGCCATCCTGCGATTCCATAACTCACATAACTTCATGTTGTTGTCGTTGCTCATTGCCAATGCATGAAGTGGCTGAAAAATAAATCTGAACAATTTCCCATCCCTCACTCTAATCACCTATCCTGAGGCAAGTGAAGACCCCCGAGGATGAATGAGTACCTCGGTGCCTCTGAATGTTACCTCAAGACCTCTATCCTGGAGGGTGCAAACTGAAATCAAATTCTTCTTCAGCCTAAGGACATAAAAAACATCCGTGAATGATATAAGTGGTAAGCTATCTCTCTGAAATGTAACTGTGTCAATCCCAACAACTCTGACTAATGTGTCATCTCCAAGAGAAATCTCTATCCTGACCTCGGTTTCTCTGAGATCAAAATTATGCTCTCTAACTCCAGTCATATGGCTCGAAGCCCCATTGTCAATATACTAGATATTGGGTGTCGTCTCAACTAAAGTGCATCATATGAGAAAAGAAGACTCTCTCTGAAACTGTATCTGAAAATCTGCCTCCTCTGTTGTAGTTGCGGTACCACCCTTCTTCTTCTTCCCATTCGGACATTGTCTAGCATAGTGCATAAACTTCTTACAAACAAAGTACTTCACTTTGCTCATATCTCTCCTCTGACCACTACCTTGACCACTGTTTTTCTCTCCTCCACTCTCCTGTGGTTGGGCCCCAAACTTGGGACCCTTCCGACCCCCACGGCCAACCTTCTTCTTTGCCTTTGTCCAAAGAGAAAGATCCTTCTCACCCTGACTAATCTGTTGTTGTTGTTGTTGTCGTTATGCAGAAGCCTCGGCTGCAAGACGAATATCGTCATGGATGAAGTCATCCCACATCCTCTCCCATGTAGGCATGACCTCCCTGGCAACAATGCCCTGTACAAATGGACCCCACAGTTTGGTGAAGCTATTCATAGCTTGCCTCACCAAATATTTAAGGTTCACAATATCTCTTATGGTTGCCAGCTCATCTCTGATCTAAGTGTAACGACCAAGGAATGAAGTTACCGACTCATCCTTGAGCATGCGAATTCCCCTGAGTCGGTCATGAAGAACCATAATCTAGTTCTCATTGGAGCTCTCATACAACTTGTATAGATATGCCCACATCTCATATGCACAAGTCTTCCCCTTCAAATGGGGTAGAACTGTGTCAGAAATGGTCCTCTTCACCTTGTTTTTCTTTTTCCTGAACTCTGCCACCCAGACGGGAGCAGTGACAGGAATGGGGGGAACAACTGCCTCGACTATGTCCCATAGCTTGAGGTCCTCTAAGACGAATATCATCCTCGCCTTCCAAGGCGACCAATTTCTAGCCCCTGCTAGCTTGTCCTCAACTCGCATCTGAGATGCTGACATGTCTGCCAAACTGCAATCCCCAACTGATGCTCACACTACCAAGGAAAACATTGTCTCACTCCTATCAACATAGGTGTGAAAAGAGACAAGTGTAATCTAACCTCACTCCTAAAAAAATAGGTGTGAAAAGAGGTCAAGTCAAATCAGCCTCACTCCTACTACATAAGTGTGAAAAGAGACTAATGACAAGTGCCAAAACT
>JASDQU010817877.1:35859-51650 GCA_032191745.1 Picea mariana
CTATATAGATGTAGCAGCAGAGTTATAACAGCAGATCTATCGATCTAGTTCTGAAGTAAAACATTTCTAATTGTAGCAGCAGATTTATAACACAGTTCTGATACTATACTTCAAACGTAAGCAAGGAGCAAACAATATAAATCTATGCAATGCTTATTCAATGACAACAACTCTGTAGTAAAGTCATATTTGAAACTAGGAGAGAAAGGTAAGGAACTTACCTGGTACCTGCCTTACCTTTAAAGAGAACACAAAACCACAAAAGGTAAAGATCCTTGAGTTATGCTCAGACAAAGGTTCAGTTCAAGAATCTACTGAGGATCTATTATGCCAAAGATTGAAGGAATGTTTCATACCACCACAGTTAGGGTTTCTGGAACCAACACAAATCAAAACAAACCCTAACAGAAGACTCCACGGCTGAGAGAAACACAAGGCACACACAGTAGAAAACTTTGGGATCACCCCCACAACTGCCAGCGACACCACTCCTCAAGCAGCGACACTCTTCTACAGGCAATGGGACCTTCCCACAGGCTGCGATACCTTCACAACAGGTGGCGGCAGCTTTCTCCAGGTAGCAGCACCCTTCCCACAGGTAGCGGCACCTCTCAGTTCAGAAGCAAACAGCAAGAACACAGGGGACGCAGCCTTCAGCAAATAAGTATCAATTGGGAGTTCAGCCTTCTACAAATAGCTGTAGATATTCAAACATTTTGTTACATAACATAAATCTTTACTGTATATCAACAACTTTCTAAGACCCATATCACTATCGATTTAACAAGGAATTACGCTCGAAAATCTCCCTTCATCAAGATCTGAAATAAATAAATCTTCTGGGAACCGGAACGTTAGCTGCAAGATTTAAAAAAATCAGTTTCATTTCCCAATCATAAATACATTCTACCTCAATTATTATATCATAAAATCATTATACAGTCATTCGACCCCATTCAAATTGACAGTGAGAAAATACAAGGGTTTTCAATTCTCAAATAACATTGATACTCAGAAATTCCAGCAGTGAAAGAGAAGAATATATAACGTCTGCACACGGCCTCGTTGATCCATATTTCATCCACGACTTCAAAATGTTCAGATCGTTGACCTCCACGCTATCTTGACTTGTACACATCAACCAACAAAGTCTTCCAATGCTAGAAAGTAATGAAGGAATAAAACAAAGTATTATATTAAACCAAACTCTATACATAGATTCTCCTACAGATACAATCCATCTTCTACTCTTTTTTTTCAGCCTGATCTACATTTTCTTGGCTCTGATATTATCAACTGCTATTCTCATATCAACCTCCACCAACATAATTTCTTCATCATATCTCTGATACCAATTGATAAAAATATGCATAAGAAGCTCTGATACCAATTGACAAAATATAGACAAAAACAACAACATGGCAGAAAAGGCTCACTAGCTGACATTGATTTTATTCACACCAATGTTACATATTTATAGTAAAATGGGTGATGCCACCTTATAGAGAGATTTTCTCTAGATCCTAAAATCATGCATGATGACTAGGATAGGCAATCTTAAATAAATCATTAGTCATCACTTGAGGATATATTATTAATATCCTAAATAAATAATACAAATATAGGTGACAATTTAGACTTAGTGATTGGTAAAGGTAATCCATAGGCTAACACCCAGGACAAAATTTGACGAGAAAAAAGTGAATGATAATCTCCAATATGAAGATAAAAGTTACTCTATACAAAAAAAATAAAAAATAGTTATTTTTGAGGTTCATTACAAAATTGAATTCGTTGCAAGGGTTTCAACAAACCCTACACAGAATCATAACCAAAAGTTGTTAAGAACATATGACTATTATATAAGAACAAAACTTAAAGCTACATATTGTAAAAAAAGTTGTTCATTACCCTAGAAGTCAAGTGACCAACGAACATGCTGAATGACAATCATTTGTTCCCAAAGGCATAGTAAAACCATGTGCAAACAAGAGAAATAAAATTAGTTTTCAATCTATAAAGAAAAAGTGAACCAGATATGATCATAAGCTAGTCAACTATGTAATTCAACGGTGTTGTGATCAACATTACCTTGGAAAATGGTATCGATCTGATCTGAAAGTACTCTGTAAAAATAAAATATATGTGTTGAAACACTATGACTGATAGAGCAAAGAAAATTTCTCTAACACTCACTGCTCGATAGAATTAGAACAATGTTTTAGAGAAGAACTCATATACCATACCACCGTAAAGAGTAGAGTATTGATTAGGTGCAATACTGACAGAGATCACAAATGGTGTCAAGACATGGCCTATGAGGATCCTGCCTCATGGATAATCATTAACCTAGATATGATATAAACCAGTTTCTACTTGGAGTTTTATATTAAACAAGTCTATGTTAACTCAATTACTTAATACGATTTGATGGGTGTACATCCCTTTCCAGGAAACAACTATGGTATATAATCGTCGTGTTTATAGTCGTAGAAACCCTAAAGTTGAGGGCTAAGGTGAGTTAAACTATATTAAAAGGGGAATTGTGGATTTGTTCCACAAATACCACCATATCAATGTTATATTAATAATATTATTGGTTCATAATTTATGTATTTTGATTTAGAGGAGTGAGTTGAGAACCATATTCATCATAGATATAAACTTTTTATTTGGGTTCATTTAATTATTTGATATCCAGTACATGATTTTAGATCATCGTACAAGACTTATAATTCTTATGAACAATGGTATATTAAGAGTTTAAATAAAGCTAAAATGATAGTTTACCAGTGAGTAATACAAGTCCTCTCAAAACTTGTTGGCTCCCCCAACCAACACCCTGTCATATTATTTTTAAAATGCAGAGTTAACATTTTTACCTCTAGCTGTCACATATTTTTAAATATATTAGATTGATGGATTGTTGTGGAAATTCATGGTTTTACTAATTTTAACTGACTTTATATAAATTTTTGTTTTGTTTTTCATCTRAGTGTTTTGTCTTTTGTATTATAATTTTKWGTTTATTTTTAATTTTATGACTGTTAAKCATGAAATTAAGGATCATTCTSGTTAACCCTACTTGGTGGTTCTTTTTGTACGATGTTATTCACATTGATTTCATTTTGATCGATCCCTCCATTAAACGTCTCTTCCAATCTTCATTTTTAATTTAAAGAGGACATTATGTCCACTCACTATGGATATTTGAATCTATATATGGTCCAAAAATATTGTTAAGATCCAAAATCTTCATTGTCACAGTCTTCACTTGAAAAGGGGACATTTAGATCACAAAATGTTGTGTTGGAACCCTCTTCAAATAAAACACTCTAAAGGGGCATTAGTGGAAATCAAGGTCTATGCTAAAACTCATTAAACTAAATAACCGTTGTGAAATCACATCGAAAGCATATTTTTTGCTTATTAATAATTTATTAAAGATTATGGGACGAAAACCTTTGGCACTCAAATGATTTTACTTCTTCCATGACTATGTCTTCCTATTCGGATCAATCATTCCTGAAACCATGATATGATTACAATGTTTGTGCCTTCATCCACTGTTAGGATGCACTAGCTCGTGGCAATTCATGAGGAAAACATGGGTCATTCATTTTGGCACACCTCTGTCCTCCAACGTGTGGGCAATTCTAAATCTCAACAATGATTTAAGTGGCGGTCTGGTTCATATTGTCCTCCATTTCCCAAGTTTTTATCTTCGACTATTGGAATGAGGTATCTAAGTATATTATTATTTGTTTATGATGGCTTCTTCTTGTTACAAGTCGTGTGTATCCTCTTCAACAAGGTTAATTTGTCCTATGTCCAATTTTCCCTACTCATCGACTCCATTATAGAGCTTATGGCTCCTGTAGTAAGAGCAGAACCCAATGGACCTAAAATCATACAGGATTACGATGAATTAAATAAAATAATGACCAAAGAAGGGTGGATGAATTTCATCCATTCATTTAGGGGCCATAATATACAATTCACTAAGAATTTTGCTAGCACATTTAATGGTAAAAAATCCATGATTTACGATGTAGAATTAGAGGTCAATGAAGGCTTCATTGCCCAGGCCATGGGATTAACTCTGTATGGAGAAAGATGGTTCAAAAATGCTACAGTGCGAGATATTCTGTGGAAATGACTATTAGCCTCCAAATGGACTAGGTATGATATAAAGGGTATGGAAATAAAAATTTTAAAGAAGAAATAGCAGACTGTTATATTTGACATTAAGCAATTTGTGAGTTGTGAAGGTCGATACGGTCTGGTGTTATTTTTCACATTCGCCTACTAATGATTTTCCTATTTTATGAACTGAACATGCCCTAATATATGTGGAGGAGCCTCTCTAAGATGGTTAAATTCTATCAGCGGCATAGTAAGAACCCCGAAGCCAGTATTTTCCACCATAGCCTCATTCGAATCTTGATTGAGAACCATCTCACCAGGATAGGGGATGATTGGAATACTTTCCTTTCCAGAAATAACTTTATACATACCTCCCTTTCATCAACCATTCCTGATTCAATACCTGAGGTTTATACTGAAGCTATTCTTGAAACCCAAGCCAATGCTTTCCAAAGAAACCCTGAAGGGATTGAACTAGAAGTATATTTAAACCCTGAATCCCCATCTTCTGGTCACTCTCCCAATCAAGAATACCCTTTTCAAAATGACATAGTTGTCCCTCTCTTGACTCGTAGTATGGTCAAAAAGGGATTAACCTATGCTACAACCCCTAATCTAGAATTGACTCTTACCAAGTTAAAGGGTAAAATTGATATCCAATCCAAACAAAATCCAGGGATACGATTGGGTTATGTCAAAAACGAATGTAATAAGAAGGAACTTCATAGTACACCCACATATGTCAATTTTGAAACCAAAAGGTTGGGTTGCAAATTGTCAAGAATGATAAGGAACATATCAAAGAACAAGGTGTCTCCCGACAAACCTATACTAGTTGAAGACCCTGAAGATCATCCCAAGAATGAAGCTGACAAACCTAAGAAAAGAGATCAAACCCCATATGACTTCGTGAGAAATTTACCTCTATTTCTTGTTGGATGTGAGGGATTCCCAGGTATTAGTGCACATTTCAAAGACAATTCTCTCAATGAAAAATCATTTAACCATCATTCCCAAAATGTTAAGGAAAATTTTGATCATGGGAATTGTCATAGCTGCCAACATTGGGCCGAAAGATATAATTCAGTCGTTTTCTATCTACAGATGATTTTATATAAATTTAAAAGGAAAAACAGTAATTTAAAGAGGGAAAATCAAGAATCAATTGATAAAATGGGACAGATTTCTTCATAGGCAACTAAAAGACCCAAAAATTGTCAAATACGATTGTCAAAAAATCCACCAATGCCAACATTGTTATGGAATCAAATCTGCGTGGATCCTCGATTTCAAATGTATAATTCTTGGTAATGTAAAATCGATTTTTTTTACTTCTTCTATTTTGGATTTTGTTTGGTTTTTTATTTTTATTTTAGTCTATTCTGATTTTGTTTGATTTAGACTAGCTACAGAATCAGAGATTCTGTAGCCAACCTTTAAATAGTTTTTGTATTTATTTTAATTGATTTTATTGTTTATTTACAGGTTATGAGAATATTCGAAGACGTCATCAACAACCTTTATGAAGACAATTGGATGTTATCAAGATTTCACTTTGTTTATTTTAGTTAGCATAGAGTTAGGTTTGAAAAGGATGAATTATAGCCTCTTGTGGTTATGTCAACAAACTTTTGATAAAGTTGTTGAAAAAGTTTATCTTTTTATTACAAAACTCTTCTATTATGAGTATAAGTTAGACTATTTCACCAAAAAAAGTTATTTTTTAGGAGATTCGACTCTATCATGTTGATAAGAGGTTTACTCCTGTTAGGCAGAAATATTGTCGTTTAATTCTGTTGTAGTATTTGCCCAACTATTTAATTTGTCAATCCGAGGTCTGTAGGCTTACGAAGCACACACACTATATATGAAGGACTGAAGTGGAAGTAATCTAATCCAAATTGTTGAAATTGAAATTAATCTAAGAAAGCATTGAAACACTAACTAGGAAAGCAGGAAATTAATCTAGGAAAGCAATACAACATGTGAAGAGTTGAATGACAAAAGACATATGTGAGCTCACACAATAAATCAATCTCAAATTATATTACAAGAGTCAAATGACAAAGCATGGAAGAATAGCAATGAAATAATCAAAGTGAAGAATCCGCTTCTCCTAATTACAAGACCAAATTATGAATTACATGATCTCTCCCTCCTCATGAAGAGAGAGCACTCTCTTATATACATGAAAGTCTTGAAGAGTGTCATAATTGCAGATCCACTATTCTCTCAACTTATTCCTTCAAATCCTCCACTCATATATTGGATAAGATATCCTATCAAAATCTCCATGATCTTCTCCTTTGAATATGCTTGAATGATTATCTCAAATATTCTTCAAATCTTCAAAGCTTGAAGATGAAATTCGAATTTGAGGCCAGGTGGTAATATTTGACTTTGTTGAAATCTTCACATATGCCTACACACATCATCAAACTCATCCAACCTTGATATATAATGAAAATATGTCATTTTTCTAAGATATAATCATAAATTCACTTATAATACTGAAATGAATAAAGTGGAAAATAATAAGGTGAAACCCAAATGTATGTATGGAAATGGTATGATAAAAGGTTTATTAGGACCATGAAATGTAAGGAATGGTGAAGGAAAAGAGGGTATAAGTGTGACACTTATGAGTCCTAACAAATCCATTTTTGTTTAAATAGATATAGAATTCTCAGGGATGGACATGGGTGAAATTTTTAGGATGATCAAAGATTGAACGATGTTAGGAAAGACATGATACTTTGAATTGCTCCGGGCTTTATCCCTATGAGTAATTTTGTTATGTTTTTGAATTTAATATTTTCATAGCATCATATGGTACATGCGTTCCTTGCAAATGATATATGTGTTATTAAAATTAGGATTTTTTTCCATTTTATTAATACATTGTTATTTGTATTTATACCAATTCTTTGTTTTCCCAATATTTATGATTCTTCATGACAGGACTGATTTGAATTCATGTGTTGAAATGTATTAAGTTTTCTTGTATATTTTGCACATGGTATGATCATTTTTTTAATGAAATTGTTTCCATTAATGAAATGTTATATACCTTCAAAATGAATCAACTTCAACCAGTTGCTCTTTCTGTAACTATACTAAAACTTCAATTCTCTATTGAAATTATTTTCTTCATGCTTGTTGTATTTCTTAACTCCACAGCTGTTTGCTATAGATTTTTCTCAACAGACAGGTTGTTGGAAGAGATTTCACACAAGAAGACTGTTGATTAATTGGGTTGGTTTTCATTCATGTCAACCCTTGAAGAAAGTCCAGTACCAAATTCCGGTAGCACAAAGGTTTGGGTAATGGACCCACGTTTGTTTGATGGATAATGGTATGAGTTTTGATATATTTACAGGTAATACTATTCTAGATGGATATTACATGTCATGCCATTTCCATTGGTATGTGGAATGTCACATAACTTCTCACGGTTAGAGATTTATGGCCATGTGAAGTTGGAGAACCCTCATGAGTCATCTAGAAGCCCCAAAATGTCAAAGTAGTTAAAGTGGTTGCAAAGAAGAAATTATTTAAATAATAAAGAGAAGTGATGAGTGTACTATAAGTCAAAGTGGATACAAAAGAAATTATTTAAATTAATAAAGTTAATGGAGAAANATTTTTCTAAGATTTAATCATAAATTCACTTATAATACTGAAATGAATAAAGTGGAAAATAATAAGGTGAAACCCAAATGTATGTATGGAAATGGTATGATAAAAGGTTTATTAGGACCATGAAATGTAAGGAATGGTGAAGGAAAAGAGGGTATAAGTGTGACACTTCTGAGTCCTAACAAATCCATTTTTGTTTAAATAGATATAGAATTCTCAGGGATGGACATGGGTGAAATTTTTGGGATGATCAAAGATTGAACGATGTTAGGAAAGACATGATACTTTGAATTGCTCCGGGCTTTATCCCTATGAGTAATTTTGTTATGTTTTTGAATTTAATATTTTCATAGCATCATATGGTACATGCGTTCCTTGCAAATGATATATGTGTTATTAAAATTAGGCTTTTTTTCCATTTTATTAATACATTGTTATTTGTATTTATACCAATTCTTTGTTTTCCCAATATTTATGATTCTTCATGACATGACTGATTTGAATTCATGTGTTGAAATGTATTAAGTTTTCTTGTATATTTTGCACATGCTATGATCATTTTTTAATGAAATTGTTTCCATTAATGAAATGTTATATACCTTCAAAAGGAATCAACTTCAACCAATTGCTCTTTCTGTAACTATACTAAAACTTCAATTCTCAATTGAAATTATTTTCTTCATCCTTGTTGTATTTCTTAACTCCACAGCTGTTTGCTATAGATTTTTCTCAACAGACAGGTTGTTGGAAGAGATTTCACACAAGAAGGCTGTTGATTAATTGGGTTGGTTTTCATTCATGTCAACCCTTGAAGAAAGTCCAGTATCAAATTCTGGTAGCACAAAGGTTTGGGTAATGGACCCACGTTTGTTTGATGGATAATGGTATGAGTTTTGATATATTTATAGGTAATACTATTCTAGATGGATATTACATGTCATGCCATTTCCGTTGGTATGTGGAATGTCACATAACTTCTCACGGTTAGAGATTAATGGCCATGTGAAGTTGGAGAACCCTCACAAGTCATCTAGAAGCCCCAAAATGTCAAAGTAGTCAAAGTGGTTGCAAAGAAGAAATTATTTAAATAATAAAGAGAAGTGATGAGTGTACTATAAGTCAAAGTGGATACAAAATAAATTATTTAAATTAATAAAGTTAATGGAGAAATTACTAAGTGGACAAGTGGTTACAAGTGGGTTAGCCCTAAAATAAGGAAAGTGGGTTAAGATGGTTAGAAGGTAATTTAAATAATAAAGTGAAGTGATGAGTGTACTATAATTCAAAGTGGATACAAAATAAATTATTTAAATAATAAATTTAATGGAGAAATTTCTAAGTGGACAAGTGGTTAGAAGTGGGTTAGCCCTAAAATAAGGAAAATGGGTTAATATGATTAGAAGGTAACCCCTTGAGGAAGCTACATGAAAGTATAAATAAGAGGCAAGGGCCTCTCATTTTTAATTACACTTGAGAATATTGAATATCTTAAAGTGACTAAGGTAACCAAATTATATCTAAGGTGAATTTAAAAGGGAATGTGAAGTAAAGAAGGCCAAAATTCAAGGAATGATAAATTCTTTTGATGATGCTTTCTAAGGTATGTTATTTACAGGTCATCTCACCATTTTCGCAATAACTTTTTTTCTAGAATGATTCAGACCATGAAATCGGGAGGTCAATGAGGAAACATATCCAAGTAGATGTGATAAAAATTTCAGCTTGTGGGTCATTATATTTTTGGATTTACACTCCATGGAAAATATGGTTTGTGGCTAGTCCTGAAACTAGTCTAAAACAAGTGTTTTGGGTAAAAATGTCATAAATTATTCATAACAGATCCAAATTCAGTAATAAAAAATGTATTGGTTAGAGTACAGTCTGTATTATTTTGTGTACCATTTTCAGATCCATAAGGGCTTTTGGTTGAGGTACATGTTGGGTACATGGTTGAGACAAGTAGTTGATGAGTTGGCACATACATGAGGTGTATAGTTGATGATATTGGTACATCTTGATGAGTGGTAGTTTATGTGTATTTGATGCATTATTGGTACATATTTGGTGCATGGTTGATGCACTCATTGATGGTACATGTTGAGGTACAGTTTGTTGCATGGTTGATGACTTATTTATGGTACAAATTGATTACAGGTTGTTTGGATAGGTTATTTGTACAGGTTTGGTGCATGGTTGATTCATTTGTTTATGGTACAGGTTGAGGTACAATTTGATGTATGGTGCATGTTGGCATAGGTTATTGGTATAGGTTGTTACAGGCTAATTATAGGTTGATTGGTACAATTTTACAGTAGTATATCTCACAATGATAGTGTGATAGTGGTTCTGTCATTATACTTCTATGTCAAACCAGTTGGACGGGGCAATAAAAGGTGGTTATATATAGAGAACATATGGTTTTATAACCTCCTTCTGGTTGTAGCCAAAGAATTGGGGAGTTGGAGCTTCCCTCGGGTTGTAGCCTGAGAAACTAGGGGGTTGTAGCCTCCTTCTGGTTGTAGCCAGAGAATTGGGGAGTTGGAACTTCCTTCAGGTTGTAGCTTAAGAAACTAGGGGATTTGAGCCTCCTTCCAGTTGCAACAGGAAAACAAAGGAAGTTTGTTCTTCCAATGAATGTAATTCTTAAATACATATAAGAAAAATCATTTCATGGTTTTCTCCCACTTTGGGTTTCCACGTAAAAATATTGGTGGACTATGTATGTGTATGATTTCTCATTTGTTCATTGTTTATTTACTCTCCAACTATTGGATGATAATGCTACATTGATATAACACTTGCATTTTGTGGTTAAAAGGGATTATTTCTATATTACTGATTCACCCCCCCTCTCAGTAATCCAACAATTGGTATCAGATCCGATTCCTTCAAGAATCACTTTAACCACTGAAAGGTATATCATGTAGAGAAACACCATGTATAAACATGGAATACCACAGTTTTATGGACAAAAGTATGCATTATGGAGAAAAAGGATGAAAACATATATATAGGCATAAGGATTTGAAATTTGGCAATCTATCGTAGATGGATACAAACAACCAGTAGTTCTACCGACAAGTGAAAGAGCAATAAAATTCGGTCAAAATAATTCCAAATACACAAATTCACTTATGAATGGTCTTGGTGAATCGGTATACACCAAAGTTATGCATTGTAAATCCACTAAATAGATTTGGAAAAAACTTCAAAATATTTATGAAGGAGATTCAAAATTCAAAGAAGCAAAGCTTCAAACTTATAGAGGTCAGTTTGAACAACTAAGGATGAAGGAAGATGAGAATATTGTAGCTTATTTCTTATGAATCGATGAAACAGTAAATGCAATCATATGATTGGGAGAAGAAATTAAAAAATCTATAATTGTTCAAAAGGTACTAAGATCTCTTCCTATGAGATTTGATCCTAAGATATTAGCACTAGAAGAAAGAGCAAATCTAGACGCAATAAGCATGGAAAAACCACATGGAATATTCACAGTATATGAAATGATAACTGAACAAGAAAATCCAGATATAAAAGAAGAAACTTTTAAATAATCCAAAAGGTCAAAGAAAAATGGAAAGAAAAAAGAAAAAAAACATAGCAGCAGCAGTGACATCTCAGAAGATGATGAAGAAATGACCAATTTTGTCAAGAGATTGAGCAAGGGAACCAACGACAGATATAAAGGTAAGCTTCCATTGATTTTTTTTAATTGTGATGATATTTTTCATTTTGATAACAAATGTCCTCATAAAAAAAATAAGGGGAATGATGAAGATTACTCAAATAGAAAACAAACATATAAAAGCAAAGGAACCACAAAGAAAGTTTTCAAGAAAAGATTATGAACCAAAAAAGACATCTCCTCATCAGATGAAGATGAAGTCAGTGACAGTGAGACAGAAATATTTCTATTCATGGTAGTAGAAGACTATGTTAAAGAATACACCAAAGAAGAATATGAAGAGGTAGAAGTTGACTACCAAGAATAATTGTTGATTGCCATAGAAGTTATAAGAAGAGAAAAGAGGAAAAACAAGAATCTACAAGCAGAACTAGACAAGAAGGAAGAAACTCAAGAAATAGAGTAGATCATCACAAAATTGAAGGTTCAAATATAAGAATATAAATAATTGAAGAAGCACTCAAAGAATGGTTAGAAGAAAGAGACAGGATCATTGGAAATTTGGAAGCAGATATTGTCACATTGATAAAGGATCTTCAAAAGAAAAATATGCAGAACAACTCAAAAGTTTTGGATGACATTATCAACAGTCAAAGGCCTAATCATGACAAGTCCACACTTGGATACAATCAGACAGAAAAGGGATCAAGATTCAAAGCAACAAAACAATAAACATAGCGAAAAAGTTATGCAAAAACAATCAAAGGGGATAGGAAGACCTACAAGGAAGATTGCAGGGACACTCCTCCACCGAGAAGATTCTAATTTCAGAATCAGTGATCGACATAAACAAATAGGACTCGGGAAGAAGAAGGATTCATAAGAGCAACTTGTTTCAGAATATCTTCAACTCCCATGTATCAAACTATATTTTTGGGTTTATTTTATGCATGCAATAATTTTGGACATAAAAATGTAAATTGCAAAGCTAATAGCAGGAACATAAACAAATTTGAAAGTCATACACAAAATGGTTATCCAAGAAGGCCTAGTGAAACACAGATGATAATATACAATAGGTTTGAATCACTGAACACTAAACTGGAATGCTACAAGTGCAATAACTTTGGACACATGGCCAAATATTGTAGAATGACAATCCCTCCTAGAGAACCGCAACAGAACAACAACATTCATAGACAGGAACCTCAAAAGAGAACATGGATAAGAAAGCAGAATCAATATAGAAATTAAGAATGCACACTCTCTCTACAAGCTAAGAAGAAGAAGTGTGGTTGGTATGTTGACAATGGTTGTTCAAAATACGAAGAGCAGGTGAACAAAGACCAGGTCCCAAAGATTGCAAGATTGGAAATAAAACAAGATGAAGAAAATTCTATAGAGAAAAGGAAAGATGTTAGATATAGAAAGATTTGGAAAATAATTGAAAGAAAAGAAGGATGGGTAAAGAAGGAATAGGTTCAAGACATTGTACCTCCAAGCACTGTATTGAAAGATGAATCCATAGACAGAAAGAAAGAAATCAGAGCTCAGAGAGATGATGATTCTACTAATGAAGATGATGATGAATACACTTCAGAGCAGGAATTGTTTTGATCCATCCATCTTAGAGACTCCCAGATAATATGACTAATAGACAGGGGGGACTCTATGCAGTTGCTGAGATGGACTAGAGAACCATCCTTCGAGCAGCTTAGAGAATTTGAGTAGATAGATTCAGTGCATTTAGTTATAAGAAGTACAATATGATAGATTAATCAGTTGTAGTAGTACTTCATGATAGTATAGTGACATATGAATCAAAATTATGTACAGTTGTGTAGCAGAGTATTGAACAGTATGGACAGATATGGACGAGAAATCATCTTTTCTGAACAGGGAACTTGAATAAGAAGTCTACATTGAACAACTAGTTCCTAGAGCATGGTACTCTAGACTGGATAAATATATATAGCAGGTAGGGTTCAGAAAAGGAAGCGCATACAACAACCTCTACATTAAGGTAAATCATGATGGCATTTTATTAATTGAAGTTTATATTGATGATATTATTTTTAGAAGTATTGATGACAGGTTAATCTAGATATTTGCAAAGGATATGAAGAATGAATTTGAAATGTCATTACTTGGAGAACTATCCTTCTTTCCGGGTCTTCAGATATGTCAAAGAAACCAAGGAATTTTTATTTCTCAAACTAAGTTTATCAAAGAAATGCTAAAGAGGTTCGGAATGGAATATTGCAAACCAGTTACCACTCCTGTGAAAACCAGTTGCAAGTTGAGAAAAGATGACGTTTCAAAGTCTACAGACTAGAGGAAATACATGTGACAATATCCAGAATGAATGGTAGCTTACTATATGTGACAACATCCAAACCATATGTAATGCAGGCAGTTGGACATGTGGCACGATTTCAAGCAGCACCAAAGGAATTGCATGTATTAGCAGTGAAGAGTATTTTCAGATATATAAAAGGAACAAAAGAGTTTGGATTATGGTATCCAAAAGGAAAGGATCTATCAATTATTGACTACACAAATTCATATTGGGCAGGTTGCATTGATGACCAACGTAGCACCAGTTGATCTAGAATCGGATCCAGGAGCCTGACAGGGCTAAAAAAAGGCTAAAAAATGTAAGTGCTCAGAATCCAATGAAACCAATGCCATTGCGTCTGTCTCGTCTTCCTGATTCCGGCCATATATTTACTTCGTCAAATGGACTTTGTATGCAAAAGATATCGCATTCTATTTGAAAACCCAAACAGGCAAAAAAAATGGGTGATTGTACAATCCGTACAGTGCCATGTGGCAGGGTGACTGTACAAACCATACAACTAATGTGGCAGCTCCTGGTGATGTGGTGTATGACAGGGATTGGACCAGTCAGAGGGTGACACATGTCACCACTGTAAGGGTGACACGTGGCATAAGCTGACATGGAAAACACAATGGCATGCTGACAGGGCAATGACATGGCAGTACGGAGCTGACACCTTGACAGACACGTGGGTGAATCATTTGACACATGGCATCGTTCTCGACGAATGGAGAGGTGCCACGTGGCCCAGTCATGGGATACCATGTGGCACCTTGTGGTTGGCTTTCGAGTTATGAAAAATATGGGATCTCCACTGGAGTCGAACCCCCGACCTCTTCCACGCCATGAACTGGCAGGACCAGGCTAACCACCCACTCCACTGGTGTTTCTTAACATCTATATGGAAAAAATGTTATTTAATTTTAATCAAGAGTTTGGTTGGAGGCAGAAAGGGCTGGGGCTTAGCCCCAGCCCACGGTTTCAGTATCTATGCAACCACAAAGTTTGGGGCGCGGGGTCGTGGTATGTTAAGCCACCGGTCCTATCCACTGCCAATAGAACCGGGGCCCTATCCCAAAAAAGGAGGCACGGGGGTTAGGTTGTTAGCCCTCGGTTCTATCCATGTGCCGAAGACCAGGAGCCAGCCGGACAGGGGGGGCTAGCGCGCCCGAAGGAATAGCCCCTGGCCACATGGAGGCACCCATGTGACCCAGGGCACGAAGAAAAAGGGGTTGCACCCCAAATTAAACTTATATGGTTTTTTTAAACTATATAGTTTTGATTTTTATTATTTGATGCCTGTAATTAATGGATTTATCCATTATTGGGAGATTTTGAGCCCTATTTGAGCCCAGATTTTGGGAGGAAGTTGGGGATGGATAACCAACTTTAGATCTATAAAAACCAAGCCTGTTTGAGGCCATGGAGGACAGTCAAAGTAGAGTTATTCTGAAGAAAATCCAAGCCAAAGCCATTTTTATGCAGGGAAGCTGTTGAGGAGCAGACACTTGCAGGCCATTTCTAGGAGCTCCGGTCATCCGTTTTGCGTGTCGTTTCTTTGCCTGGGTTCTAGAGATCTGGAAGAACATGAACAGATCAGTCTTGTAGCCAATTGGCACTGCTGCAATGTATTTTTTGAGCTTTGAACAGAAATAAAGAAGCCTCCCCCACAGAGACAAAGGCCCGGAGACATAGGCAACATTGTGTCAAACTCCGTTATCAATTCTCTTGTTATGGTTTGTTGTTTATTACTTCATTTCAGATCTGCATATATGTATATGGCTATCATAATTCCTCTTACTTCCTCATTCTTTCATTAAGCTTCTTAAAGGGTTAATTAACACATGCAATTAGAAACTCAACCACAGTCATTAAAAGATATTTACATATCAAGTGGTATCAGAGCTAGTTGATGTTTGGATTTGAGTTTTGCATGTTAACCAGGGAAAAGCTACAACATGGTGAAGGCAAGCTTGTTGCAGAGAATCCATTAATTGTATTAAGAAAGAGATCTTCTCACAGTGAGAAGATGAC